>JACWBX010003659.1:6308-20003 GCA_014622435.1 Polypedilum pembai
GGCCATACTCTAAGGAAGAGCCCTGATGACATCACAAGACAAGCGATGTCTTGGAATCCGCCGGGCAGACGCAAGCAAGGACGACCCGCAGTTACCTGGCAATCATCTGTTCGTAACGAAGCAGCTCAACAGGGCAAAAGTTTCAATGAGCTGGCGGATCTCGCAAAGAATCGAATAAGATTCAAAAGTTTTGTTAGCGCCCTACGCTTCACAGTGGAGCAATAGGAACTCATCATCATCATCATCACCACACGCGCGTCTTAAAAATTTTCAAGGATTCTTTTTAAACGACTACGTGGCTTATTTTTCATTTGAAATCAAACTGCAAAATTATTTGACGCCTGTGACGTAAAAAATAGCCATTAAATAAATTATTTATTTTTCTACTTGATGTCTTATGACTTTGCGTTTTTTTTTTGAGGGTTGATAACTCTGATGCAATTGGAATTTCCGATTTTTTTACTATGTGTATAAAATTCTAAATGTCATTTTAAAGTTCTAAGAATACACTGATGATCACTGTGATTCATTGAATTCTGATAAAATTGTTATTTTAAATTTAAATATTCACATACAAAATTTCAATCTGAATTTGGAGAAAAAAAGGCGTTTGATTTAAAAAATTTGAAAATGAAATATTTTAAGAACAAAAAGTTTATTTTTCTTTTATTTTCATAATTTTTTTAAACCAAAATTAAATTAAATTGTTTGACTCGATCATAAAATCTTTTTAGTTCAAATTATTATAAAAGTTTTAAAATCTGATCAATTTTAACGACTTTTTGGATATTCTTAAAAATTATTTAAGAAAAAATTTATCTTCATACTCCGATTTTAATAAAATTTGAATTTTGAAAATTTTAAATCAGTTTATTTTATCTAGATTCAAATTTAGAATATTTAAAAAAAATTTAAATCTCTTCACTCATTTGAGCTGCAAAAATAACTGCAATTATCTCATCCCGTAATGAAAATCAAATATTACACAATCTGAAAAAAACTCTAAAAATTTTTATTGGCTGCAACGGCAGAAATTGCTGCTCGTTAGCTCGCGCTCAGATTTCTTCTTCTTAATGATCGTTAATTTATTACTGCACTTTAATACATATAAGCCTGCATAAGTGTGTGTTCTCATCCAATTCAGCTCACTTGCACATTTTTTTTCGCATTCGTGAACGATGCGGGCACCAATCAGAATTGCCGTGCTGAGAGGCTTTAATTGATTTCAATTTAAAATGCATTTCAAAAGGGAACTCGAAACTTGATAGCCATGAAACAGCTTTATAGCGTATGTAGCCCTAAAAAAAAATCTTTAAAATTGGTATATGCGATGCGCCTAATCAAGTGTGACCTTGAAAATCAATAAAATGAATTTTTATTACATATTCAACATTGATTTTCGTCTCTCGTAATCTTGAAAAGGGCTATATATTATGTATTATATCAATTCAATGTTGCTGCTTTTTTCTTCTTTTTATGATCGCATTTTTACTCATCGTCATCTTCTTCTATTCACCAGTCAGCCACCCGTAGGTGTGTCGTGCGTATTTTTTTTTTTTTGATATATAAAAGCATGCCCAAGAGAGAGAGAAACATAAAAAATCAATGAATATTGAAATGAAAAGAAATCGATAAGAAGAGACAACGCAAAATTTTTTTTTCTGTTACGTGAATATGAATGAAATTTTTTATATATTTGTACAAAGAGTAAAAAACATTTCACGGCAATCATCGTCATTTATGTCAAATTTGTTTTTAGCGCATTATCGCACGATTGACAAAAATTTGCTATTTAGTTAAAAAAAATTTATGGAAATAATGAAATAAGAAAATATTTTGACAAATAATATATTTTGATTGCATTGCTGCGCCTAGTTAGTGTTGTATTTTGCATGGATTAGAAATTGATTGATTTCTATATTGGAGAGAGAAAAATTTACATTCATGATTTAGCAAAAAGGAAAATTCTTTTTATCATATGGCTCGCATTGAAGAACAGCAGCAGCAGCAGCAGCAGCAGTAGAGATAGAAAAATTGATTCTATGCAAATATGATTGAATGAATGGGAGGAGAGAAAAAAAATAAAATTTCAAATTTCTCTTCTTTTGTACCAATTGTGCAATGTCTACTCATAAATCATCTCTCAACTCTTCGTGAGTAAGTACGTATGCAATACGAAAGGAAGCAGTGAGGCGGAAACTTTTTTCAACTTGATGGCAATCATCATATGATATCACAATTGCACATTCAGTAAAGAGATATTTTTAAAAATTGAATTTTTAGATAGAAGTATGTTTACTATTCAATATACTTCATGGAGGACAAGAAGCAGTAGCAGCAAAGTATCATTCATTGATTGATGGAAAATTCATAACAAGCAGGAAAAAAATGAAAAAATTCAATAATCTTCCTTTTTTTGCTCTCTCTATGTGTATTTTTTCACTCATCATTGTCGATGCCCTTTCAATATTTACCAAGTTGAGTCTGCGAATTTTTTTATTGAATTTTTTTGTTCTTTCAGGTGTATGATATGTGAAAGCATATCTCTTTTTGTGATTATAAAAACGACTTAAACAGCCCATTATGAAAATCCTCTTCAATTTTTTGCACAAATCAATCAACTTCAACCAGCCACTCGCATATGTCCAATGTACAAAATTTTATAATCTCTCACAAGTCCAGACAATAAAAGAGCTCACAATTTATTAGTGTGTAAGTAATTGATGGAAGTTTTAAGAAAAATTCTTTCATTTAGGATTTTATGAGCTTAACATTTCATTTTTAAAAATCAAAATAAAGAGTTTTAACATGGTGAACTTTTTTTAGTATTTTTTTATTAATTAATAGCATAAGAGTTAATATTTTTCTCACAAAAAAACTATTTAAATCAAATTAAATTTAGTTAAATTTAAATGAAAATATTAAGTGTCTACCTCTTGGTATTTCATAACAAGATTGATGCTTGGAAATGTCTAAAAAGATCTGGCTTAGTTTTCTGTATTTTAAAATAATTTCAACTGTTTCTCACTCTTTCTATATTTGCATATCTCATATGACAACAAGAGACAATATAGCAAGCATAAAGGATGACAGTGTGCTTTATGTGTTATGTATGTACACCGTTCTATGCATGGCAAACAATTTTCATTTTTCGTATAACGACAATAATGGTGAAAACACATTCCTGATGTGTTCTGGCCACTGTCAGATAAGCAGGAAATGGACGCGAACGACAACTTTAAAAACGAGACGAATGGGGAGAGATTTTAAAGAATTTTTAGCGCGACAATACCTGCCACTAAAGGGGAAGTAATGACATCAAACAAAAAAATATAAAGTTAAAAAAATTTTATTCAACCGGAAGGGCAGTCGCAAGTTTAATTAAATTCCATTGAGAGAGATTTTTCAAGTGAATAAAAAATTGCAATGAATTGTTTCTTTTCATCCGGTATAGGAAGTGGTTAAAAACCTCTACCAAAATTAATACAAAATATTCTTCTCAGAAAGTAACAAGGTTTGAACCTAGGACAACTGTTAAATTCATGCATATCATAAAAATCTTGATCATAAAAAAAGAAAAAATTATGAATGAAAGCGAGAAAAAAATTTACGATGAAAAGGCGCCCTTGATAAGAAGAACGCGCGTTTTACATGATGATGTGTAGGATATGCGAATCATAATAATTTACAAACACAAATAAATTTTTGCCTTTTTTCCTCACGCTGCCACCACCATAATAAAAAAAGAAAATATTTTCTCGTGTACCTAAAAAAATTACATTTCTCGTCTCATTCTCGTTTTTACGATAAAATTAAGGTCTACCCTGAGATGCAAAGAAAAAAAAATAAATACGAAAGAAAAAAAAAGCGGTGGTGGTGAGAGAAAAGAAAACATCTTGTTCTAGACTGGTGGTAGACAATATAATAAATGATTATAATATTGAAATGATAGACATACCAACAATATAAAACTTGTTTATTTTTTTGCCCTTTTTCTTCCTTTTCTTCCATCCGCCTTTTTCCTTTTTTTATTTTCATGCCTACCCTCCCCCGCACGTAAAAAATACTACGAGAAAAAGAAGTTGTGTCTTATATTTAGGGTATGTGTAACATGGACTGAACCGCGACAGAATCACCCTTCCACCCCACTTTCTTATATATATATATTTTTATTTCTTTCATCATCCTTCTTTCTCTCTTTTACATCGTGCTCTCAACATTTTGATTTACGATTTTGACCTAATTAACGTCAAGACGGCAATGAGATGAAAAAAATTTATATTTAGGAAAAAGGGTGAATGGCAGCGAATGAGACGCGTCTTTTGACCGGTATTTTGTACCCTTTTTCTCTTGCTCGCGATAAAAAAAGATAAGAAAGGTCACAGTGTGGTCTACATTTAAATGAAGGAATTCTTTCATCAACAACATTGCCATATATGAAGGAAAAACACTTTATTTACTCAGTCAGCATCTCATTTAGAGTAAAGTGGAAAGAGTCAGAGAGAGAGAGAGAAAAAGAAAGAAAATAAACATAATAAGGCGGCAAAACGGCAACATAACAACAAACATAAAAACGTATTTGTACATAAATGTGTAACATTTTTCCATATTTTTTCCCGGACCTTCTCAAGAAAGAAAAAATTTCTTTTTTTTCGGAAAAAAATATTGTGTGTGCGTATGTACATGGTAAAAGAGGCACGAGCAAGCGAGAGCGCTTTTTCTTTGGTGAAGAGAAGAAATAAAAATAATTTTATGCTTATGTATTTTTATTTTTTCTTCTTCTTCTTCTTCTATACATGGTTCGCATAATAAAAAAATTATGTATGTATACATATACATATGGTGGCATATGAGGTAGATACGCTTTATTGATGTTTTGTCTGTATGATGATATCTTATCTAACATATACTCACATACATAATTTAACTCTTCTTATTTTGATTTCGATAATAACAAGTATTCAAACATAACATAATGCTTTGACTCTGTGTGTGATGATTAACATAGAATATGCTTCCGCAATTTTTACTTAGAAGAGATTTTTGTAATATGATTTTAAGATTTAAGTTCACGTAAATAATAAGAAAATCTTTTATTAAACTAACGAGATATCATGTAAAATAATCATTTTATACCTACACTATAAAATTTTAAATTCAATCCCTAAAATCAAATTTTTTATTGAAAAATTTAGTTTATTTGCAATTTTTCATAAAAATATTTTTTAATGATTTTTCTGTAACACACGTCTGTAGATTTTTCACTGTTTTACTTTTCATGTTTATTTTGGTTTGCTTAAATACAAAATCAAACAGTAATCAAAACATAAAAGAAAAAATATTTTTTTTACAACTTAAAAAGTTCTTACAGATGTAACAGCTCGTTTTAAGCTTAAAGAATTATTTTTACACAATCATGTGTAAATCGCATTATTTTAGCACTATACGTTAAGTATTACACGTGGAACTTGATTTTTAAAGAGATTCAAAGTTAATAAAATTCTTGGAAAAATTGTATTACTACGAGAATATTTTATTATAAAATTCATGGTAGAAAAAGTTGCATCAAATTTCCTTTTTGGCTTACAAATTAAATATTCATTCTTTATAAATAAGGAAATGATACAAGAATCGGAAGAGAAGTTCTACAGAATTTCCTGATAAAAAAAAGAACTACAATGGAAGAGAGAAAATTTATGAACATTTCATAGAATATAAATTAAGGAAAAGAGAGAAGAAAATTTGTCTTTAAGCATAAGGAAGTTCATATATGCATCAATAAAAATACATTTTTTATTTTCATTCAACAAAAGACACAAACAATGGAAATGTATGATAAAGCCTTTTATGTTAACTTCTGTCTGAGCATGCCGATAAAAATGTGTTGTAAAAATTCCATGCAAAGAATTCACGCGCGAGTCGGTCGAAGCGGTGAAATATTATTTTATGTATCATATATGATGATGATGATGACGGTTGGCAGTGTGTGCTTGTGAATAATTTGTTGATTCATGTATATGCCTCCCTTAAGACATCTTATGTATAAATATGTAAGCATAGTACGATATGGGGATTAAAGTTTATCACTCGTAACATGATTATTGAACTTTTCTTGTTATAGAGAAAGGAAATTCTCTTGCTCTCGCTTTGCCTTCTTCAATTTTGTGTAAGTAATTAAGAAATATCACTGTTTGCTATTCACGATTCTTTCTCTTAATTATTACTGCCAGAGAACATTGTGTTTCTTTTTGCTAATTAATTGATTTATTAAATCTCAATGGCCGGAATTTAATGGGTTTCCATATATACATGATAAAATTTACTCACCCTCACAGAACAATGTCACGTCGGTCAGGGTTTCTGTGTTGAATAAATTTGAAAATGCTGTTGCCAGATTTGATGAGTAATTGCTCCATTTCAAGCAATATTGCTGTTGTTGATCCATTTTTTCGTACTTTTATTATTCTTTATTCTGCAATTGAAAGTAATAGAGAAAAAAATTAATTTTTAATTCAATCCATGAAGTTTGATTATTCATTTAAACATTTTGCATTTTTTTTATTAACATAAAATGATAAAAGAAACAAAAAATGGTCAGGTTTCTGTTACTGCGCGACATTTGAATAAAATTAACATGAATCAAAGCACCATTTCCTTATGTTTGCAAGCGAGCCTGCCAAAAATAAAGTTGAATTAAAAATTCAAACACTCAAATGATGAGCGATCGACTTTGTTGAGAGATTTTTTAATGACAAAAAAAAACATCATCCGCAGTCGAAGTTTGGAATGTGAAACAAAGTCAAGGTGTGATGATATTAATGTTTGAAATTAATCAACCAAACCATTCATGCTTTTTTCTACTTAATTTAACTCTATGTTTTATCAACAAATTGGTTTTTAACACTTTTTTGACATTTTATAACTTAATGAAGATAGCTTCAAGTAAAATTTAAATTTCAAAAAGTCGTTATTTTTATCAAAAAAAAATTAATTTGCATTCTACAAGGAAAGAAAACAATTTTATGCAATTCAAATAATTTACATATTAACTTTATAGTCTTCTTCCTCTGTTCTTCTCATTTTTAAATTCTCTATTTCACCTTTAAGGCAACTTAAAGAAATTCGTCGATGTATCATAAAATGAGAATCAAAAAACTCATGTTTATGCAAATAGCAATGAAAATTTACCAACATTCACTTACAAATTGACATTCTATTGTAATTGAACTGCTACGCACTCATACAAGTTTAAAAAGTTTTCTTCTTCCATCATAACGCACAAAAGTGCGTTTCAATTCAGTTTAATGCGCATGAACCGATAAAATGCACATTCATTGAACGGGAAATTTTCCTCTTTTGCTTTCGCATTTCATTTTGTGTTTTTCTATTATTTGATAGAAACTCTAAAATCGATGGATTTGAGATCTAGTTGAGATATTTCTTTCTAGTGCAGCCGATTCATTGTGTTGCTGCTTATAATGCGTGTGTAATGAATAAAAGAGCAATTTTTTTACAGTTTTAGGCGCAATATAAAAGAGTTTTGTACGTATATTTGAGAGCATCATATGGGTAATTGCCCAAGTATAAACCATCACAGTGTGTAACAAGCAAATTAGATTAAAACGTCATTAATTCATGCACTGAAATTCAAATTTTTTCTTCTCTTTTGTGGGTTTTATTATTCGGTGCACGGCAGTAGCAGCAATAGCAGTTGGAGTATAATTGAAACATACAAGACTTTCACATATATATCGAGAAAGAGACGAGAGTGAGAGCAGCTTATTGTTTGAAATTTAAGTGATTTTTAATGCAATGCCGAAAGTGAGATATTGATGTTTTAAATGGTGAATTGTGCAAGACTTTGTCGGTTTTCTTTTAGCGCTTTGCGTTGTATAATTTATTATATTTATTTTTGATGCAATTTTTAGCGCAGTTTTGATTTGTTAGATAATATAAGTATCTTTGATGAAATTAAAAAATTTAAATACTTTAAAATTTTAAAAAACACCAGAATTTTTGTTTTTTAAAAATTTAAATTGTTATTAGATTTCATATTTCAAATAATTATTAGTTAAGAAGCTTTTCAGAAGAGATTTTTTTACCTTCAATCTTTACATTTCAATTAAAAAAATCAATTTCGAAATCTCTGTATTTTCTCATGCCCGCCCAATGCACTGATGCATTTCGTGTAAGCATATTTACATGAAATTTGTGTGTTTCAAAATGAAGATAGAAAAAACATGAAGGTTGATGGGCACAATAAGTACCTTTAGTTTTTTTCTTTCTTCATCATCATTTCTCTTGCTCTTACAAATTCACGATCGATATGATGATGCATGACACATCAAAAAGCATCAAAGCGAAGAAATTTCTTCATGCATTTGCGTTTCTCACACTCCTCACTCCCTCCTTTTGCCTATGCGTGTACGCACAGCTCGAAAAATCTTTTTAACGTAACAATGAGCCGCTGCATGCATCAATGCATAAAAAATAGTTCAATGCACTCGTGAAATTCGTTTTATTTCGACGGTGAGATTTCACTACGTTGGGCGCATAAATTAATTTTCAACAGCAGTCGAAAGAGAAAATGATTTTTTTTCTATACAGTTTACAATGGCAATTGCATTACAATGTTAGGTACGGTTTAATGCTGGCTATCCACACAGAAAACGCACATTTTTCATTAAAACAGGTTTTTTGTCTTATTTCCCTTGGTCGCTTGTGTTTCATGAAATAAAAATTTTTTTGTTAATTGTGAAGCTACAGAAATGCACACACATGTAGTTCTTCAACTCAGGGACGACCTTTATAATCTTTCTCATGGACGGTGCAGCTAGTCGATGTCGAAATGGAATGAAAAATTTGCATTAATATCTTTCCAGCCTTGTCAGTGAGAAACGCACAATGCGCACGAAGAAGAAGAAATTTAGGTTTGCATAAATTACGCAAAATACTGACAAAAAAATACTCATAGAGAAGGAAGGGTGAATGTTACATGAGAAATTCTTCTACTGCTATTTTGTGTTTTCTAATTCATTGCGTTCTCATGCATTTTTACTGATGGGAAAATCTAAAGTGCGTGAGAAGATGCGTATGAAAAAAATTTAAATTAGCTTACGAGTGAATGAATCTCATAATTATCTTTAATTTTAATTGTCAATTATCACAAGTTGAATTTAAAAAGAGAGGATGAATTATAGTCTATAAGTCTAGGTCGAAGACGAAAACATTTTTCACTTTTTTATAATTTTTAAAGATTTAAAATTGTGAAAATGAATTTTTTAGTGTTTTAAGTTTTGAATTCAAATTTTATTCATATTAATTTATAAAAATATTTTATTAATTAACGAAATTTTAATCTTTTTTTGCTACACAAAAAAAAGTAGTCAAAGAATTTTTCTATAAAATAAATTTTTCAGCAGGCAGTCGCAGTCTGAGTATTTTTTAACAAAGAATGAAATTTATTCACCCTTTCGAAAAAATAAAATCATATTTAAAACTTCTTCTTTCTTTTCATAGACAAATGCAATCGTTATGCAGCAGTCGAGAAAGAAACTATTCGTTTTGAAATATAAGTAAAAAAAGAAGGGGATTCATGTAATACATGCGTCAAATAGTGCAGTGTTGGACTGTTTTGATAGGCATAATGTGAATGACACATTTTGCAATTTGCTTTCAAAAATAATCCCTCAACATAAAATTGCATACATTGAAAAGAGTTTTATAATCCTCACTCACTTACTCTTGTGATATGCAACCCTCACTATGCAATGAAAATGTTTTGCTGTAAGTGATAGACACATCAATCAAATTATGCATCAAACAACACGTGCATGAACATAGTGCTGCTGCTTTCTTTCCACTCTCTTTTGTATTCAATTTTATGATTTGCCAATATATTTTAAAGTGTTAAAATTGAAGTGAGTGAAAGAGAAATTAGAGGAAATTTCGAATGAACTTTAAAGTGTCAGAGTTGGAATATTTTTTAAAAATTTTGAATTTCTTTAATATTTTTCAGCACTTCTTTTTAACTTTACTTGTTGTTTATTATTCGGTCTTTTAATTATTATTTTAAAGATCTTTTAGAAAATTTAAAAAATTCTAAATTTTATTTTAAAGACTTTTTTAATGAAATACACTCTCTCTCTTTTTTGAGAACCATTTAAAAACTCTGATCTGATCTAATTCGAAACATTTCATTTGCAATATGTGCATTACTCATTCACCATCAGTCAGTTGTATAATGCATGAGTAGGAAGGTTATCATTAAAATTATTAAAAATTAAAAAGACCCTCACTCACTCACTCATAGCTGGCACATGCAGTAAAACTTCAATAATTCAAATTCAGATCAACAGCACGCAGATGAGAGATTTCCCAAAACTCTATACAGTAGCGCACAACGCAATAATTATAATGCAGTGCGTTTCGAAAGTTTACTTTCATGTCATACATTTTTGAACAACTTCAACTCGAACATCTAATTTTTGTAACAATCACTCATTCATTATTACATATTGAGAGAAAGAGTGAAAAAAAAATCAATTTTCCCCACAAAATTCAACTTTTTTAAATTGTCGCTGCGAGTTATGAATTTTTCATTGACAGCTAAATCAAATATTGAGTTAGAGAATCAATGAAAAATGCATGAGCATTCACCATTAGTATCAATATTCAAAATTGCTTAAAATGTGTATTTGAGCCCCATTGCCTCACTTTATGGACACATGTAATGATTTGTTTATTTTTTCATTGTTGCTCATTTTTTATTGTTATATACCACATGGTCGCTTGAATGTTGATGCATTCATTTTCAATGCCAATGAATTGAGCTTTTTTATCTAGTTTTAGTTTTTTTTATCTAAATACCTCAATCTACTATTTTTTATTATTATTATATGCTTTTTACGTGTACGCATACTCATAACGGTTATGTGTGCTCTATGGATGTGCATGCATGGATGAATATGCCGTGATTTGATGAATATCAATGCGTACATTTCGCATTTTCATTTGTTCATGTTATGACATTTTCAGGGTGGGTGTGAACTTTATTGTCAAAAATTTGTTGTTCTAGATTTTATAAATTGACTATTTAATCAAATAGTGAAGAAATTTAAATTTTTATAAGTAATTTCTAATTTGAAAATTAAAAGTTTTCTAAATTTTTTAGGTTCGAATGTGTTTGAACATTCTATTGCTTTGTCGTCATTTTAGCTGTTATGTTTATTGATATTTGAATTTATAATTTGTTTTCTTCTTTTTCACAAAGAATTAAAACTTGAATAAAGGTCTTAAATTTTTATTGGTTATTTTTAAACATTTTTAAAGCTTTTTATCAACAATTAAAGCTTAAGAAAAAATATTTATTTTAAGTTTTAAAACCAACAAATTTAATTTTTGAAGCTTTAACCAAGATACTTTAAAGAAGTAGAAATTAATTCATATTCAAGCTTGAGAATTGGTTTACTCCAAAACAAGTTTACATTTTTGTTTTTTATTTAATTTTAATTAATTAAGAATGGAATAAAATTATTAGTTTTTTTAATTTTTTTATAAAAATGAATTTAAAAAAAAAAAATTTTCAGTCTGACTAATTTTTAAATGAAAAAAATTTGTAGCATTAAAATCAAACAAGATTGATTTAAGTTGTGAGAATATTAGAATCAAATCTAAGATCAAAGAGTTCGAAACACTTGGTCATAATTTGATTCAAAATTTAAAAAAATATTTAAGTAATCAGAATAAGTTCTCAAACCTTGCATATAGCTGATTTTCTTTTAAATAAATTCTTAAATTTATTAAAATTGATGTTTGAAAAATTTTTATGATCATCATCTGCAAAAATCTTCATTTTGAAAATCACTTCTGGTTAAACACTAACTTCTAAAATTCATTTATAAGTCATATAAATATTCAATCCGTTAAAATCAATAAAATTCTTAAAACTGCATTTTTGTTTCGTTTCTTAAAATTTCTATTTAAATTTCAACTTCTTTCCTTATTTTCGTTTTGACTTTTGAATTGCTAATTTTGAATTTACAAAAATGCCATAATATCCAATTTCTTCCTTTAGTAAATGTTAAAATAACATTAAAGAATAGAGTGAAAAAGCAATAATTATAAAAAAAAATTTCTCATTTCAAATCTACTTTCTCGCATTTCCTTTCGATTAAAACGAATAAGGCATAAATGACTTTCTGCTTTATATATTTTTTGTCAAAAGGCGAGAGCGAAAGTTTGCTTATCGAAATCCTTCCATCTTTTCCTAATTGCACAAAGAATTTGTATTTTATATTCACTCCTTTGTTCTATCTACTCATTCAAATGAAAATTGTTATGCACACGCAAGTGAAAAGTAAATGAAGGAATTACATTTTAGGCTTTATCAATTTACTGAGGTTTTTTTTTTTGCAACTATTTCGTGCTTGAATAACATTTTTAATGGGCCTGGTGAGCGAGATTTTTGGCGAGAGATAAAAAAGCCGTGGCACTTTTGATGCAAGTAAATGAAGAAATTTGAACGTCTCACGCGTGGAATTAAGTACTATGAGCATGAAACTTTTTTTCTCGTTTTTCCTTTTCCTTTCTCACATTTCGCCTCGAATGGTTGACGGAAGTTGATGTCGATGTTGGGATGGTATGGCATTTTTTTGGTATCATACCACTTTACTTGAAATCAACACTCACTCATAAGCACCTTGCTACATGCAATGAATTTCATTTTATTTCAACTTTGTACAGACATAATGCTGTTAGTGCTGCGGTAGAGAACTTTTTTAATGAGGCACAATAAACAGCACTATAACAACAGAACAGTGTATTATTATTTCTCTCGGTTTTCAAGGGCAATTGAGAAATACGAAAAAGGAAAGATCATTTTATTTTGATAACACCACGCTACTCCTTTTAGTTTTGGACGATAAAATTTTTTTCGTGAAACATTTGCATGTGCGTTAATTAGGTATCGTTAAGCTCTACCGATTGCCCCCACAACCGACGAGAATCATAAATTTTGCCTGCGCGACTAATTGGTTTAAGCTAGTTCCACCTTTTTGCATGTACGCTTTTATTTGGATTTTTACGGTAAATTTATTTGTGTCACCTTCATTGAACTAAATGGATTGCATTTTGATGAAGAGAATGGAAATGAAATTTGTTGGTGGTTGAAAATAATTTTCATGGCAAGGCTCGAAAACTTTTTGATCCTAAATTAAATAATTTCAATCTTTTTGTCCCAACTTTTTTAAAAATTTGTAACTTTTAATATTAAGTAAAGAACTTTTAGTCGTCTAAAAAATCAAAGAACAAAGTTTTAAAAATTTAAAATTCAGAACAAAATTTAAGACTTGAATAAAAAATCAAAAGTGTAACAAAATTTTTGATATAGATTTTTATCAGGAGAAATGAACTTCTGCCTAAACAGCTTTTTTGCACCCTAATATGCTTCATTCAAAAACTCAATTCTTCATAATTTTTTTCTCACTGAAAATCCCAATTTCCACCCAAAAACAATTTTGCTGCATTGTCAGCACAAAAATGCGTATATGTATGTGGAATTATTTTTAATCGAAAATTCAAGTCAGAAACCTTTTGTGTAAGACGTAGCAATAAATCATTGTTAAATTTTTTCTTATGTTTTTGTTACATATTTTCTTTCTACTCTCATAGAAGTTAAAATTGACACATAATTTT
>JACWBX010003659.1:20023-62626 GCA_014622435.1 Polypedilum pembai
AATCTTTTTGTCCCAACTTTTTTAAAAATTTGAAACTTTCAATATTAAGTAAAGAACTTCTAGTCGTCTAAAAAATCAAAGAACAAAGTTTTAAAAATTAAAAATTCAGAACAAAATTTAAGACTTGAATAAAAAATCAAAAGTGTAACTAAATTTTTGTTATAGATTTTTATCAAGAGAAATGAACTTCTGCCTAAACAGCTTTTTTGCACCCTAATATGCTTCATAGTAATTTAAAATTGTTCATTTTGATTTTTATTGTTAACTATTAAAACAAATTTTATTTGAAATATTTCAATAAGAAGTAATAATTTAAAATCAAATCTTAAAAATAAAATTATCTTAATATTTTTACCAACAAAAAATTTAAAACTCAATTCTTCATAGTTTTTTCTCACTGAAAATCCCAATTTCCACCCAAAAACAATTTTGCTGCATTGTCAGCACAAAAATGCGTATATGTATGTGGAATTATTTTTAATCGAAAATTCAAGTCAGAAACCTTTTGTGTAAGACGTAGCAATAAATCATTGTTAAATTTTTTCTTATGTTTTTGTTACATATTTTCTTTCTACTCTCATAGAAGTTAAAATTGACACATAATTTTCGCCTACTCCCCAACCATAACAAAGAAAAAAATTTTCGACTTCAGTGAGCAATTTTTGAAATTGCATAAAAGAGAATATTTGTGCTGTGTGTGCGTTTCTAAAAGGGTTGCTACTGCTACACGCACATGAGAAAGGCATCTCTCTCTCGATGAAAGAAAGGTAGTCAATCTTCATTTACTTTTAACTCTCTTTTGGATTATTAAAAATAAACAAAAAAAATTTTTTATGTCCACTGATAATTTAACAAATTTATGGCAATATATGCAGAAGAAGAACAAAGTGAATATTCTATTAAATGTTCAACAAATTAAGCAAGGTGTTGTGCACTTTTCCTCAACTGTGACTTGTTAGAAGAAGCAACCACTCAACTCATATGCGTAATAATATTTAATGAGTGTGACATAATCAAGTTACAGAAGCTATTTTTTTATTCTGTAAAGAAAAAATTTTTTTCTGCTTAAAAAATGTGTGTGCGCTTTTTATAATTTGAAAAATGTTATTTTTTTCTTCTCGCATTCGCACCAACTCATGATGGCGCATACACATAATTTTCATTTCATTTTAGGGAATAAAATATTCTCTTTTCTCTCTCATATGGCATCATATATGACACATAATTCATTTTAATTGAATTTAGTTGTTAAAATTGCTTTTTTTACACTCTCACTCTCTCATAAATGTGTGAGATGGTAGCAGGGTGGATGATAACAATGTGTAATGTCAAGTGTAATTAAGGTGGAAGCAAAATTGCGAATTATACATGAATTTTATGTTATGTGCTTGTTATAACAACGAATAAACTGTCTTTAAGCCTTTACCATCATCATTATTTTTTGATAATAATTTTCTTTCTTTTTATATCTATCACGTGTCCTCCTCATTCATTAATAACTTCATTTTTCCACATATACTTCTAATTAACTACTTCTACCTTTTCCATTGATGATTATGATATTAAAAATTTTTAATGTTGCCAGATTTAAATAGCTTTTTGTGGCTTAAACGTGTATGATGAAAAAATTATTCTCGATAGAGATTTATAAAATATATTTTTGAAAAAAAAAGAAATTCAAAAAATGTAGAAAAAGGACAGAAAAATTTGAAATGATTCACTAAACATTTTTAAAAACTAAAATACAAAATGAAGTTTTTAAAAGTTACTTTTGAAATAATTGTGAATCATATTTGGAAAAAATTCAATTAAAATATAATTAAAAGATTTCTTAAAAATTACTTTTGAAATTAATTTTCGAAGATTCAATTCAATAATAACATAAGAAAAATTAGTTAAAAATAAAAACAAAAACAATTTTTTTTAATTTTTCTTGACATTGCATATACATAGCAAGCTGAGTTGAGTAATTTTTGATAAGGGTTCAAAAAGCACTCTTTCTCGTAGTCGTTTTAACTCCCCAAAAAAGCATAAAATCGAAGAGTGTGAGTAACGGCTGATGGTGAATGTGAATGATTTAAATGCAAAAGACATACATTATGCTGCTGCTGCTGCCACTGCCGCTCCACATCATCATATATTTCATTCAAATTTTACCCCAACATACTGCCGTCGACCCTCTGACGTCGTGTATACTACAGCGACAGCGACAACTTTTCCTTTCACCCATCGCCGCATCACACACAATCAAGAAAAGAAAAAAAAACACTTTTTTCTTGCTTTTTACCGAGCAAGAGAGAGAGCGAAAAAAAAATACATATAAAAGTTGGGGGTTGAGAGAGAGAGAATAAAAAAGCAAGAGAGTAGAAAAGAAAAGAAAAAAAAGTTTCGCAAGGATGTGTGAGTGATTCACGCCACATACTCGTTTCCACAACTGTATGTGTGTGTGTTTGAAGAAAAAAAAAGCGAAAGCGAGGAAAAAACGCAATTTAGGAAGGTCACATTTGTGATGAAGGAAATGTAGTGCTTCTCTTTCTCATACCATGCTCTATTACCACCCATTGCACACAAAGCTTTCTTTTTCTTCTCATTTTTCAAGGAAACTTCCTTCTCGTCGTCGTTTCACTTTCGCTTTCTTTTTTATTGTTCGTTATGAGAGCGAAGGCGACATGTATAGATAAATATCTACGCATGGTGTTGACTGAGGGTGGCTGGAAACAATAAAGTACATTTGCAGAATCAGCAGCAGCGAGAGCAGTGCAGAAAACATTAAAGTAAAGTGCTCGTGGGTTGAAATTGTCCCTAGGGTATGCTTTTATGCAACATTTGCTAATATCTATCGATAAAATATATAGAAAACTTTACTGGAGCCCTTTTGAGACAAAATTTATTTTCCCACCTTCCTTTATGGCATCTAAAAGTTAAAAGCATTGAGATGAGAAAAAAATTAATGTTTTAGGAGAACAAAAAAGTTTCCTTTGCGCGTACAATAAATATAATTTAGTTTTGAGGAATTTATAGCGAAACAACCCTCAAAAAAATGTTGTCTTCTAATATAAACAACGAAAAAGGCAACAAAAAAGCTCTTACGATTCGTGCAGACATGACATCATTCAAGTTGTTGTGTATTTATACAATTTGCATGCAGAGGTCGAGCTTAGGTTGAAGTCTCTCTATTTACACAAAAAAATTCATTTTATTTTTCCTTTTTCTGCGAGAATATTTTTTTCTGTTGCCAACAACAAACATGTGAAACATGTGCCTCAAGGACAAGCTGCGTTGCGTTTTTTTCTTATATTTTATTATGGTGTAGATAGGAGCGGTTTGAGTTTTTAGCAATTTCTTTCTTGTTCTTTAGTCACAAAACTCAAATAAATCAGATTTAAAATATGTGCATGCATTAGACTCTTATTTTAGCCCAAATTGCATGCGTGATTTTTTGAAGTAAAAACTTTCGTACTTTTTTTTAGTCTTCACTAAATGAAAAGAAGGAAAAGGGAAAAGATTGTTCTGTGTCATTGTGGTTTTCTGCTTCTATGCGCGCTTCAACTACATTCGCAACTCGCACATTTTCATTTAATTTAATTTGCATAAATTTAATATTTAGATTTACATTCCACTGATATACATCACACACAGTCGATGTAAAAGCAGTTTTTCGGGTGGTTTTTATGGTTTTGTTGTGTTATCGTGACGTTGTTGAATGTGTGTTGAGCTCTTGCTATTACTTTTTAGAATACTGAAGCCTCCCTTTGCCTCTTGCTTCATGCACATCTCTCTCATGGTTTTTGCGTGTATAATTTAATGAAAATTTATGTCATCGTGTGATTTTATTACATTTTCTTTGCAAAAAAAAACTCACTTCGAGAGCGAGCATAATGAGATAAGTTGCTAATTAAATATGTGAATTAGTTCAATGTTGAATTTTCTCATGGAGATTAACATGGAAATGAATTTTTTAGGGAGGGAAAATTAATTTTTGACTTTTTTCTAAATGAATATTTTTGTTAATTTGAAAAGATTTAGGATTTGAATTTTGGAAATAAAATTTCATTGACCGAGATTGTTAATTTTTTGCGCATTTTTATATAGAAAATATAGCTTTAAGGTACACTTTGTCTGGCTATAAAGCAAAATTTTGAGAAATACTAAATTGTTACAAGATTTATAACGACAAAAATGAGCTAACTTTAAATTTCACTATGTTAAAGTTAGGTCCTATACATTCATTGAAATATTTTCAAAACTAATCCGTTAAAAGAAACAAATAGTTTTATTTCATTATTAATCAATCAACCAAAAATAAAAATCTCTCATGAGACTACTTTCTCAAAAAATTATTTTACAATATAAATGCGCTAGAAGTGTAAATGGCAATTTATCAAATTTCGTAAATCTATAATTGTGATTGATTTTTTGCACCCTCGAAGAATTTATTACATTTTTTTTTGTTGTTGCTATAAGAAACAGAAGAAGAAAAAAAAGCACAATGACATAGATTTTATTTTCTCTTCTTTACAAAGGAGAGGAAAAATCATAAGTCAAGAAAAATTGTCATAATTTTTGAAGACACGAGGAAAAGAAATGAAAAATGAGTGCAAGTTTTGTATGTTCCATCTGTAGCAATGAACATTATAAATAAAATATGCGATGTACGTAAGGCTTCCAAACTAAATCTGACTGTCAGCCTTGCGCTCTTCACTATTTTAATATGTCTCTGTTTTTTATGTGTGCCACACGCACTACTATGCCTTGAAGGTGCGCTCACATACACACTAACAGCAGCATGTCAGCTAGCTCGAATGTAATGAAGGTAGTAAAATATATACGAGTATTTTTTGCACCTGCTATTTTTCCCTTTTTTCATTATGTATGTTGCTCTACTGCCACTGCTGCTTGCTCTATAGCTTGTAAAGTGGGCCCACTTGGGTGGTGATGTGGTTGTGCAAGAAAGAGTGTGAGGAAGAAGGTTTTTAGAAATTTCTTATAATGATGGCAGAAAACGCAATTTGGATTAAGTTTAAATTTATGTTATGGACATTTTATGGCGTTTTTTGGCAAGCGCTGTGCACACACTAATGACCCAGATCTCATGCTGAATGCGTTTGAACTTCCTCCTCTCTAATTTTAATTAACAATTTTCAATTAAACGCGTTTCGTCTTTAATTATGAAATTCTCATACACCCCTGCTGATGCTCCTTGCGAACGCCATCATAGAGCAGGCAAATTTAATTCTCGCTTTTCCATCATTTACCACCCACTGTGAGTTAATTGGAAGAGAGTGTAGAAAGCAAAAAAAAAAATTATTTTTTAGAGCTATGCTTGCACATAGGCTGCATGAGAATTTAAAATTTAATTTTCTATCCCTTCACACACACACACACACACACACGAACACAGGCTTACGCAATTGTGTGTAGATGCGGATGGAATTGCTCTATCATGCTTATCGATTTTTCCAGCCGAATAAAAAGCTATTATAGACGTCGCAGCAAGGCGATGCTAGCAGGCAAAAAAAGCAAAAAAGAGAAAGAGAAACTTTTTCATTCTAATACGCAACTGCAACTGTAATTTTTTCTTTCTCTCTCTCTCTTACTCTTGTTCACCCAGCTCGATTTGTCCTTGCTCATACAAAAACATTCTCCCGTGCGCTCTTCTTCTTCTTCTCCTTATATATCGTATATTGTAGCACAGGGAACAAAGCACAAATGCTTGCTATGCAGCAAATAATTTTCTTCGTTTTGAGCGCTCATGAAAAATTTAACAGAGCAGCATCTCTCGATTGCAGCAAAAAATATTTTCTTCTTACAACCTACTTATACACATTTAAACGAGTATGTGTATGGGGATGACGAAGAAAATAACGACGATGATGATTGTGATGAATAAAATGAATTTTCACTTTGCTTCCTTGTATTTGAACTTGGAATGTGTTTGAATATTTTTTGCACTTTTTCATGCGCTCCTTGCACTTTTTTCATAGATCTTCTTCTACCGCTAAGAAACTTAATGCAATTTAAATGCAATTGAATTGAGATTTGAAATTTAAAAAATTCGTTAAAATATTTTACCGTTCAAGTCAATTGAAGACTTTTTCATTAAACTTTTTACAAATTTCGATAAAATTTATCTACTTTTAGTGAACTAGGTTTGAAAATGGAAATTGTGTTTTGATTATATGATTACCACATCGTATATTAAAAATTCAAATCTTGTGAAAAGAATATAAGAATGTGAATAGAATTGTTTGAAATATTTTTTTTGTAGTTTTCAAGTTCTTTTCTAATCATAATAGTTGTGAAAACAAATGCGAGCGTATTTTAACAGTTTTACACCGAAAGTTCTTTCAAATATAAATTTCATCATTTTAATGACGAAATCAATTGCGTTAATATTTACAAAGTAAATTTTTTTTAAAAATTTAAAGAAACTATGCAAAGATTTGTAAATTTTAAACTTTATGACTAAAAATAAACAAAAACAAAATATTTTTATTCACGCAGACAAATTTATGAAAGTTAAGAGAAAAGCAGGGTGAATAAGCAAATAGATATCGTACACAATTACTTTGTGCCATCAATTTTTTTTCCTCTCTTCTCGTCTAATAATAAAAATTTCTCGATTTTTTTGACATTGAAATTTTTTTCGTTTTTCGAGCGAACAACAGAAAAAGAATTTCCATATGCAGCTCTTTTATTTTGCATTATTTATACTTTTTTTCTCCTATTTTACGGACGAAAAAAGTTAAACGTCAGAATTGCTGATTGTGATAGCCAAATATTTACCTATTTGCATTCGCGACGAATAAATGAATTTTTCTCTCTATTAGTTTGCCGTTCTTTTTTAAGCAAAATGCAATTTAGTCGGGGGCGATAAAATTGATAGACATGTCGAAAAATCGGAATTTTTTCAATTCTCCCCCGTAACTACATAGAGAGAGTGTGAGGGTGAGTTTCATGCAGTAAAAATACAAATTCAGTCTATATTTGGAGAGTGCAAACGGCGCAATAGCAATAAAAATTTTCTTTTTACAGTATTATTTTGTTATTGCACACACATTCACTTTTTCTCATTTTCTGCAGTTGCTCTCTTTCTAACATACTCTTGCTTATCGCATTCCATTATAAAATGCGTGTGTGTGTGTGTTGCTGCAGAAAAAAATTTCTCTTTCTCTCTCTCTATTGCCAAATCGATATTAGAGAGAAAGCATGAGCAATGTTATGCAATTTTTTCTTCTTCCTCGTTCTCATGAATGCCTGGCTATGAAAAATTTGTGAATATGCATAGTAGAGTGTGTTGCCGGGCAACGAGTCAGTGTGCAGCAACAGCAGTAGCAGCCGGATATTAATGTTACTCATTCTACACTACATAAGTTAATAAAAATGCATACATGAAAAATTCATTCCGGAGAAAAGAGAAAAGTGACTGAGTCAGGACTTTTTGTTAAAAACACTAAAAAATAACTGCGCAGAATTTTACTCATACAGAAAATTTCGTGGAAGTGTCGAGAGAGGCGAAAAACACATTCAATTCAAGTACGGGCATCAGTTGAGAGTCATCAAATACAATTTCATATATGCACACACATATTGCTAAAATGTACTCCTTCTTCTTACACCTCACTACTGCCTGCCCATATATAATGACATTGAAAATTCGACATGAACTGAATTGAATTTTTTCTTTTTCATTTTTTTCGTGTATTCTTTCAAGTTCAAAAATAGAGAGAAATTTGCAATTGATGCGGTTCGATGACAAATCTACAATAGTTAGTTTGAAATTCAAAATTGGCTAAGCTGAATTATTTTATCTATTTTAGAATTGATTGCATTTTTATGAAGAAATTTGCATCTTGTTGTGAATTGAAATTTTGGCAAAAAAATATATAAAAAATTGCAAAAGTAAAATATCCAGTGAAAAAGTAGAATAAATCAGCATTTGAAAGTTACGAAACTCATAAACTGAATTTTATTTATTAATTTCAATTTAAAATATTTAGTTACAACAAGAAATAAGAGATCTTGTTATAATATAATTGAAAATTGAATTATTTTATGAGAAGTAACACAAACTTTATTGATACTTTTCATATTTTTCATAGTAATTAGATAATTTATTTGATAAAATTTAAATTAGTAAAAATTCTTTGTAAAGAAATAAATTAAAAATACATTAAGATTTCTTTATACATTTATTTAAAAGCTTAAAATGAAAGTTAGTTAAAACAAAACCTGAGATCTTTGATTTCAATATTACCGGTAATATGAGTTATTAAAGTTCTATGAAAAATAAATGTAAACAAAATATCTAAGAATTCTTAAATACTGATTTAAAAATTTTCGAAAATTTTTGATATAGAAATCCAAACTTTAATTTATTTCTTAGTTGTTTCGAATTTCGTTAACAAGAACTTACAAAAAAAACAATTTAATCTAACGTTCTTTCAACTTTTTTGTTGATAAAAATTGCATTTTAAATTCAAAGTCATCGTATGCATAAAACCTTAAAAAAATTCCGTCAACTAAAATTTCTGATTCACCATAATTTGAATTCATTTGTGTACGAAACTGCATCTCACTTTGCTGAATATAGCATTCTCAACTACAAGTGCAAAAGAAGAAATTCTCGGTTCTCCTTCGGCATGAGAGCACGAAAAGATAAAGCGAATGCAAGTTGGAGAAGAGTAAATGTTTGTGGCGCGAGGAAGGAAAAAAAAACACTTGCACTGCAGTATGATTACGCCAAAAAATGACATTGAAATTCATTTTCATTGTCAGTCACAGCGCTCGCGATGAATATTTTTTTTGACTTCTCATGATGTGACATATTTATTAACCAGTTTGATGTAATCATGTAAATGACAAAATATTTTTGTTATTTATTAATGTAATATATAAATATGACTCATCATCATGATTACATTGTAAAAATTGAGTGCATGGGGCCACAGAATTCTAATTACAACTAGCTTTGCCTTCTTTAATTTCCGATTTTAATTTTCTTCTATTTAGCTAATAATGACTTTTGGGCAGCTTCATGAGCCATGCCGAAGACTTTTTATTTTACATTTGAGTGTAAAAATCACTTGAGCGCATTCAAAGAGAAAGAGCAAATGAAGAAATTGCGTATTAAATCATTTCTATTCAACAGCATTAGAATGAGAATACACACTATGTGCAGTGAAGTGCAACGCTTAGCTATTCTTCTTCTTCTTCTTCCTCTTCTTACCGCTTCTACGCATTCTTATTAGTTTTTCTCTTACTATTTCTATGCGCATTATAAATTATAACAAAATAGTTTAACAACGTGTGTAGTTTTTTGTGTTGTTTGTTAATATGAAAAAAGGGTTAAGAAAGATACTAACATCATGAAAAAATATAAAGCTTATTTTATGTGCGTTTTTAAACACCGAAGATCAGAAAAATATTGAAAAACAATAATTGCTAAAACACCAATAAAATTCTAAAAAAGTTTAAAATTATATTCCAATTAGAGTTAGTAAGACAGTAAATTTTACATGTGCCGGTAGGCAGACCACAATCAATGATTAAAGAATAAAAAATTAACATTTAGGTTTATACAATTTCAAATTACAACTCAAAAGCTTGAGATTTAAACTGTTTTAGATATGAGGGAACCAATGTCTGTTGTAAATTTTATTCAAATCATTATCGTGATATAAAATCAAATTTTTAAATATTTATAACTTTTTGTGACATTCGTTCTAAAATAAATTTAATTTTTCATAGCATTATTCTTCAACTAACCAAAATTTTGTCTCAAAAATTAACAATTTTACTTCTTAAAAAGCGTAAAAGACGAAAGAGTTTAGAAAATAAAAAAGTGCCTTAGCGTGCATTTAAATGCCATTTCTCTCATTATTCTTCATAATTTCTTCATTTCTATTGCACATAATACAATTTCAGAATAATTTTAGTAATAGAAAAAAAACAACAACAGCAGTAGTAGTAGTTATTATAATAGACTCTCATGAACAAAACAATAGTTATAGTGAATAGAATAGCTAGAAAGGAAAAAGAAGAAGAAGAAGGGAAAAATGCGGAGATTATAACGCATCATGTTCTTTATTTTCGGTAATTTTAATGCGATGTTAATGTTACGTTATATGTAATTAAGTGCATGTAAAGATTTTTTTTCTCTCTTGAATTTCCTCTCATTGTTCTCATTTGGAATTTAACCGGTGTATTTCATTACAAATAATAAAAAATTTAAGATGAAGAAAATGTAAGGTGAAAGAAATGAAAATAAATTTTAATTTTTCGACGTATTTGATTTTTTTTATTTATTTATTGCATCGTATCATGGTGTTCTCGAATGTAATGTGAGTATAATGTAAACATATTATTGCGTTAGAATTCATTAACCACGTGCTCATATTTCGACCTTCGATAAAAATTATAATTATATTAATACAATCGCTGTACAATTTAAATATAAGAAAAATTAAAGATTTTTTTCTTGTCATAATTAACAAAGGTTATAACTGAAATGGAACTTTAGACCTCGAGTTGGTTATATAATTTAAAATGTCAAAGATGCAGCAGCACAATTTACTTGCATTGTCACATCACAAAATAATAAACTCATACAAATTTCTTAAAACATAAACCTTCTCAAAGGCCACCGCCGCGATTTCAATCGTCATCCATTCATATGTGCACATAATGTCAAAAATGATCAATCGCATGGCGCAAAACACAACAAAGACAACGCTTGATGATGATGATGAATTTCAGAATTATTCTTTTTTTGAAGGCTTCTAAAAGACGATTACATAATAACACACACATATGGACTAAAGTCAGAATTATATAATTTACTTTTGTTTTATTAAGAATTCTTGAATGCATATTCACTCTTCGCAGAAGTAAACTGAAAAAAGAGATAGAGTGGAATTTCCTGAACTCGTTTTATGGCGCAGCAGTGTCAAATGCACACCAAAAAATTTAAGAGAGTTTCTTGTTTGTTTGTGAGTTATGCAATTCTCGATCGCGCGCGAAAGAGAGAGAAAAAACAAACTTTAATTAACCGAAATAAATTGTGACTGTGTGCGTTTTTTTTGTCATTTTCAATTCCGGCTTTAGTGCAAGCCTTAAAAAATCACAAAACTGAGCATGATTAAATTAGAATTTAGGCAAAAATGGCACACTAAATTGATTAATGACGCACGTCATCGTGAGAAATATTGCTTTTTAGCTGCTGCTCTATGGAAATTTTTTTTACTTTTGGCTCTGTGACCTTCAGAGACAATTTTCGAGATTTTTTATTATCATCTTTTGCTTACATCATTGAGGAAATGACGTCAAATTATTGCACTAATAAACATGCAACAAAATGGTGTTCAAATATTGAAAATGAAAAAATGTGCGAAGAGAATCAATCAAGGTCATTTATGTGTCTTGTAATAAATATTATTCTATTCGCTCTTATGTACTTCTGGGTTGTTTTTTCATCACGCATATCTACACTGCTGCCTTTTTTCATTTATTGAAGGCACTTATAATTTTTTTGGTCGCTTATTCACGCGTTTCTATATTACTTACACATCTTTTTTACTTCATCGTTGTCGCTATTGCTGCTGTATGCGTTTGGCGAAAAGATTATTTTTTGAAAAAATTTTGTGCGTATTTTTATAAAAAAAAATTTTATCTGAGAGCGTAGATTTGAATTTTTTAAAAATTATAAGATTTCTAATGAATTGTCAAAACCTTTTGGAAAAATTAATCAAAATTTCATTAAACTCTGATAAAAAATTTCATAAAACTGATTTTGTTAAAAAAATTTATTTGAAGTTTTGTTGATTAAACAAAGCGAACGATCAATTTTTGGAAACAATTGAGATATTGTAAAATTTTGATTTGTTTTACATTAGTTTTTTTAGCAATTTTAAGTTTTTACTAAAATGCACATTGCAATCTGAAGTCTCTAACTGATTTTAAAATGTTTTTCATGTTTTCCTTTAAAATTTTAATGTCTTAAAAATTGAGGATTCTAACTCTAATCTCAGTATGAAGATTGAAAAAATCAAATCGATTATGTTTTACAAAAATTTGACATTTTGATACGTTTCTTTGAAAATCTACAACAATTTGACTTTATGATTTATGAAAAGAGAAAACAAAAATCTAACAAATTAACTAAAATTTTCTAATATTTTCATACAAAATTTCTGAGTTTCAACTAATAATCTATTTACGCTGACAAGAATTGTTTTTCCCTGTTGAAAAAATTTTAAAATTTAAATGTTATTATTTCTTCTTAAATCAGAACATTTTTCTAAATCCTTTAACTTTTGTAAGATAATTAAGAATATTCAAGATTTTAATCTTATTTCAATTAACAAGTTTGAACCTTTTAACTATTTCTTATTTTTTAGTTTAAAAAAAACAAGTTTCAAACAAGATTTCTAAGCCAAAAAAAGACAAATGTTTATATTAATTATTTTTCAACTTGATTAAATCTTTTGTCAATAATCAAATGTTTAATGCAGTTCTTCACAAAATTTTTAAAATTTTAATTCACACATCAGTGCTTCACTCTTTCTTCATTATTTAAATGAAATAAAAAAATTCCTTCAAATAGAAATTTCACCACTCTAGAATCTTCTTCAACTTCCCTCTTTTTTTTACAAGTTTTTGTAAAATAAATCTTTTCATTCTATTATTCCTTCAATGCCATTCTTATAAGAAGAAGGGTACAAAGGTAACAAGCAGCAGTAGTAAAAAAATCACTCATCTAATGCGTGAATTGAGCAATGGTGAAGAAGAAGCAAAAAAAAATTCTAAATAAATTATTCTTCTAATTCTCTATGCACCACCACAACTGACGCCGATGAGCTCGCTAGCGATGAGAAAATGCGAGAGGAAGGGTAATCATCATCACACGCATGTGAGTGTTAGTTTGCAAAAACAGCATTAAAAAGAAGAAGTGCGTTCGTCTAAGTTTTTAAAATTCCACCATACACACTCACAATTTGATGAAGAAGAAAAAATGTAAATTGTATGTACACACATGTGTGAATGATCGCAATTCGCAGCGCTTTGATGCTTTTCAGAGTCTTTTTGTTTTCACTTAGCAACTTCTTATTTAAACAGTGCGTAAGTTTGTGATATTCATTACGAAATATTGCATGAATTTTGAATTCATTTGAAATTCTCATTAGGTTAGAGATCTTATAAGATTTTCTGCACATTATCATTTCTTCACTTAGTGACCACAATAATATTTTTTTTTGTTCGTATGCTTTGTCTACTATGCGTATGAAAAAATGGCCACGCTAAATAATCTTTTTAGAAGAAATATAAAATATTGTGAATGTCTCTATCTCTAGCTATATATACTTTTTATATACAACACACTCTACGAGTTTGTGGATGAACAAATGAAAGAAAAAAACAAATGCGTGTGTGCGTTTCGCACTGCTGCTATTTTTAAAAGATTGAAGAGAAAAAAAATTTTTTGTTCAGAAGCGCACAAATAAATGATTTTTTAGAGGAGGAAAAAAAATTTCAAGGTGAATCAGAATTAGAAGAAAAATTCTTTTATTTTGAAATTCTTGCTCAATGATGAAGTCATAAAATAAGCTTAACTAGGCGCATATTGAGAAGGTCGATAAAATTTTTAAACGACAGTTTATGAATGATTTTCCGTAAATAAATTTGTTTAAAATCACTGTTATCTGTGTTGCTTCTTCTTGCAAGTAGTGAAATATTTCTCAGTAAATTTTTATTGGCATTAATTTATTTTGTGCGTATTGACACAAATACAACTTTATATATTTAAGTGTAGAATGAATGAAATGTCATCAAAAACATCTTTTATCAATTTATATATTCTATTACAAAGAATCATTTCATAAAAATAATTTTTATGCTTCAAAATAACGCCTTAAAATCATCTGCAGCTTTTTTATAACCATTTTATGGTTTTCATAAAATTTTGTAAAACAGTTTTTAAAATTAACTAATGTAATTTATTTCTTTTTGACCCATTAGACTTAAAGTTTTATAAATTTCAAGGAGAGAATTTTATGTTAGTTTCCAATAGTCGAGATTTAAATTCTTTTTTAATTATAATATTTGTTAGTTGTTATTAAATTTAAGATATTTTCAAAAAGTAGTTTCTTTTGCAATGGAATAAAAATTCAAGTTATTGAAAAAAATTGAAAATTGATATAACACATTAAACACAGAAAAAAAATTCAATAACACCAAGATCAGATGTAATATGACATAATAAAAATTCATAACATGAGTTGTAACAATATACGTACAAAAAAAATGTTTCATTATTTTGAACTTGAACTTCGGGAAAAAGACAATCAAGGTAATTTAGTTAAAATTAAATTTAAACTATTACAAAATGATTCTTATTAGAATGCAAAAGATAAATTTTACTAAAAATCACATACGCGTATTTTTTGATATTATCAACATTAAGCGTGAATTTTTTGCGGGGGCATATCAAAAAAAAATTTCAACCCGAGTCTTAAAAATATTTTGTCGTTTGAGGTCAAGAAACTTTTGATTAGAAAAATAGAGGAGAAAGAAATTCGGCAAAGAAATTTATTATTTCTAAATGGACTTGTGACGGCGATTATCATATAAATCGTCCAATAATTTACTTACCTTTATCAAAATATGTGTATTTTTCTTTTTAGTAAAAATTTCGCTTATCAAAAAAAATTTTTCTTTATTTTCTCAAAAATGTCTTCAATAGAAGTTATGCCAAAAAGTTCTTATACAGCTTGTTGCTTATGTGCAAGAAAAAATAAATTTTCTTATGATGATCTTATTTGTGTGTTTGTGTGTGTGGATGTCGAGATGGGATGAATTTCTCAACTTTTATGTTTCAAAATTTATTTTTTGAATTTTGTTTCGTGTCAAAAGTGTGAAATTTTTAATTTTTTTTTGAATTTTTTATCTCAAAAATTGATTGATTCCAAAGTAATGTTTTTGAAATTTTGAATAATTTTTGCCAAAAGATTTAGTTTCGTTCGCGATGCTGTAATTTTTCATTCACGAAACTTCATTCGTTTAAATCCACTCTCAATTGAAAAAAGATGTGTGTGTGACAGCACATCCAGATAGTTTTATCATTTATGACTTCTCACAATTTTCATC
This sequence comes from Polypedilum pembai, assembly GCA_014622435.1. Lineage (NCBI taxonomy): Eukaryota > Metazoa > Arthropoda > Insecta > Diptera > Chironomidae > Polypedilum > Polypedilum pembai. Next base: position 35,168 of record JACWBX010003659.1, read on the forward strand.
AGTTTTTGTTCGTTTTTATTGATAAAAGTTTTCATTTTTATGCACTTCACTTTTTTTTATTATTCTTGTTTACACTTGTTGGTTTTTCTTCCTTTTTATTTTGTTGTTGTAAATAATAAAAAAAATTTTCCTTCACTTTTTTTCACTCGTTCGCCTCCTATTTTCCTTGTGTGTATTTTTTTATTTTCTTTCTTCCTCACTCACTCGAGTTTTTCCGACTTCGAGGAAAGAGAAGAAATGCACAAGCGGAAGAAAAATTTCTGTGTTTATTTCACAAGGAGGAGAAAACAAAATAAAATAATGAAAATTATTTTTCTTGATGTACAAAAAAGTTTCACTTTCGTTGCACTCACGAGAGAATTTTTTTCTTATCCTTTTCGTAATTGCAGGAAATTAAATATTGTTAATAAAAATTAATAATGAAAAATTTCTTCGCCGACCGTACCGAAAGAGAAGTGAAAAATTTCTCAACTTCTCGTTTGTTATTTTTATTTTATCAAAAATCGCAATGCACTAGAATTTTACTTTTTTTCAACTCGTCGTTAATCCGCCTTGAAATATTTTATTTATTTTTTGAATTTTAATTTATTAGCAAATTTCTATACTTTTTTTATGATTCAATGAAAAATTAAAATAAAAAATTTTTAGTGCACTGTTCACTCCCAAATGTTCAAAAACCGAATAGTCAAAAGTGAATCAAATTCAAGCTACAACCAAAAAAACTTTTTTATTATTTCAATATTTTTCGGCAATAGATAAAGAGCGAGAGAGAATTTTTCAAGTTTCCTGTGTCAATGTGTGCGTAAAACATTACCAAAAAAACATCATCGAGTATGATTGTGTGCGTTCTGAGATGTACATTTTATGTATGTTTGTATGTATTTTTTATATGCCGCACTGTGCGAAGTGCGTTTTTCGTGAATTCAGAAAAGAAAAAGAAGTGTGAGAAGCTAGAGAGCCGAGAGAGAAAAATGAAATTTTTTCATTGTGTTTGTGACATTTAGACAACAAGCGAAAATTGTGTATATAGCGAAATGAAAAAGAGAGCCGAAAAATACACTCGCAATTGCCGAAAATTATTTTTTTCCTTCTTGTGAGCTTCATACATCGTCGTCATCATCATCATCATCGGTCTCTTTATGTAAAGCAAAAAATGAACTTTTTTTTCTTTACTGCTGCTGCTGCTGCTACTTCCTTATGTACTGATACACTCATGTGTGCTCAGCGCTTTTCTCAAAGTATGTCTTGAAAATTGCAAGTGCCATTGCGACTGTATTGGTGATGATGAAGGGAAGGAATAATAATAAAACAAAAACAACCCCTTTTATTGCGAATGCATTACATACAGGTTCAGTTCTTTTTTATAAATACACATACACACACATACGAAGAAGAAAAAGAAATTAAAATTCATTGCAGTGAATAACGATAGAGAGAGAGAGAAAGTGGGGTTGCAAGGATGCAATATGAAAAGGGAAAATAGCAGGCATTGTGCAATATATTGCTATTGCTAGATGACATGCGTTAGATTATTGCAATATGCTGCCACTGGCAACGTTACTATCACACTAACATACGACTACTGCGGTTTATACGCACTTTTGTGTGTTATCAACTTTTTATGTGATATTTCTTCCACTGCCACGTTATCTGAGAGACGAAAAAAATCTTTTTTTTTCATTTCAAATACTCGAACCTTGTATTTTAGCGAATAAAAAAATGCCCGAGACAATGAAAAAAAAATAGTTTTTTTTCTGGTTGCTACAAGTCTCAATTGCTATTGACATTTTCAATATTTTTATCATGCAGAATGGATTTTCATTGTTTTCTGTTTGTGAGCGAACAAAAAATATTATTTGAGGAATTAATCAATCTTGTATGTGATAAGGGGGAAGAAAAAGAGACATCAAATTATTGAATTTGAAAAATCTATTTGTAAATAAATTGGTATAATAATTTGATGTCTTTCTTAGTTCTTTAAAAAAAGTTTTTGATTAAAATTTAACGAGATAATGGCAAAAAAATATATGTATAGATTTTTTAGATTTTTGAAAATTAGCATGGTTTAAATTTGGCAAAAATAATAATTTATCTTAATTAATTTGTTTACGTTTTATGATAATCACTCAATGACCATTCAGAAAATTGAAAAAATATTTAAATTTGAACAATAAATTTCTTCATCAATAAGAAAATATAAATTTTTGAACTAATTTTTTTTAAATTTGATGAAAAAAAGCTTCATTTTTTTAATGCACAACTAGATCGAAATTTGAATATGAAATACTTTAAAAAAGTTTGAAAAAAAAATAACAATCAAAAAATCAAGAGTAAACGCTTCGAAAATAAACACGAATAAACATAGTTTTTTAAAGCCCTATTCATTAGTGATTTTCAGCCACTTATACAAGTTTAATTATTACAAATTCTACATTTAAAATTTTTTCAAATTTTAACTTTTAATTAAAATAAATTTCATCTTAAAAGCTTTTGTTCTGACCAAGTCAAAACATGATGTTTTTATGAGTGAAAATTCAAAAATTTTTAATATTGAATTTCAGTTTTCTGATTATAACTCATAAACAATATGGTCTAAAGTTCAGCTTTTGCACCATTTTGATCGTATTTTGATTCTCTATCAATATATTATAAAATAAAAATTTTCTAATTTTTAGAAAAATCATCCCAAACAATCATAAATATTAATCAAAAACATAAAGCGTCCATCTCTGGTAAAAAATTTAAAAATTAGTTTTTAAAGGTAGTAAAATAATATTCCTTCTCATTAGTGATTATATATTTTTTTAATTGGTTATAAATTAATAAAATATTACTTGTAAAACTTGCTGCAAAGTTTATTGATAATTTATTTATTTTTATATTTTAAATTTGATTCACAACATTCTTACTAATCAAATATTCTTTCAGTAAACTAACTCAAATGAATCCCTAAAAACTAAAAAAAACCAAAAAAAACCAAAAACAATTCTTTTCAAAGAAATAAAATATTGCATAATTAAAAGAATGACTTCATTTTCGAGCGAGCCAGTTAACAAAGGAACTGCACGAACGAACCAACTTCAATAAAAATAAATCTCCCAGAGCTATGTTAGACGTATATATTGAATACAACATCAACTTGCCAATTCACTATGAACAAAAAGTATATGTAATAAAAAATCCACTTAAGGAATGAGAAGTGCGTTTTTTGGCCATTTACACTTATACACGCACATTCTATAGAATTGAAATATACGCATACACATATTGAGTCCAAAAAATTCCTTCAACTTGTTTGTTGTTAATGCTATTTTTATAAGCGAGTTGCAGGGCGAATGAAAGGGTTGTGCGTTTTTATTGATTTTTCATTTTCATCCATGCAATTCTTCAGCCCTGTGTTGCTGCTTTAACGCACAAATGCGTTTGCACAAGCAAAAAATTTTTTTTTATCATTTACAAAAACTTGCTCGTTGTATGTATGGCAAGTTTGTATGCGTAAAATGTGTATTATCATGATAGAAAAAAAACGACAATTTTGATGATTATAAGGCGAATGGCATTCTCAAATAGAGAAGAACACATCCGCAAAAAAAAAAATAAAATAAAACTTTGTATGAAATTCTTCAATCAACGTTATTAATACATACGCACAATTCACTTCACTTTTTGTATGACAGATGATATTATTAAGAATATGTGCGAGTGATGTGTGTATATTTTGAATTGCTGAGACTCACATGACTCATGAATATAAATGTGTATGCTACTGCTGCTGCCATTGATGCGATCTGTTCTCTAGAAACAAGAGACTTGCGAGTATAGAGTTAATTTAAAGTTTTCTTTTTCTTCTACTCATTTTATGAAATATTCATTTTTGAATGCGTCTAAAAGTTTCTATCGTTTGTTTCATGATGAATTTTTCAGTAATTATTTTAATGAAAATCTGGCATCATAAGAAAGATTAATGCTTGAATTTTCTTTTTGATAATTACAGTGGGGAAGAAAGGAAAAAAAATTATTCAATTTTATTGAAGTATTTGAAAATTCAAGAACGATTCAAATTATTTGCTTGTAGAGTATTTAAATAAAATTCACTTCTAATTTTGCAGATAAGAAGAAGAAGTATGCGCATAATTTTCTTCTTCTTATTCATTTTTGTATGGAAAAATCAATAAGAAGAAGAAAATTATGCGCATACTTCTTCTTCTTATCTGCATAATTCCGAACCCTAAATAAAATTCACTTCTAATTTTAAAAATTTAAAATTCTTTTTGTATCTTTGAATTTCATAGTAGAAAATTCAATTCTTTATTGTCTAATAAAATACCAATAAAGGTCAAGGTTAATTTATTTCCAATCAAAATTTTATATCTCTAATTTTACAAGTTGTAAAAAATAAAAGAAAAATTGTCTAAATTTAGAATTTCCTTCCTTCTCTTCCCATCAACATTCACGTTGTGTATGAATGTCATAAAATTAAAAACGAACGTTTATAACTCATCATCAAGTTCATTTATTAATAAACAAAAATATAATAATATTTAGAATTAAAAAAAAGAATTGGGAAATATTTTTTTCTCTATTTCAAGGACTCTGCAGTCGTGGATGAAAAGATTTTTTAATTGTGATAAAATTAGGTCGAGTATGAAAATAATTTTTTTCCTGAGATGAAACAGCAAAAAAAAATCTAAAAAAAATTCATTTTTTTCTTCCTCAAATCTTGAGACGGATCCAAAAATATCAAAATTCACTAAAAGCAAAACATCTTTCCCTCTCCCACTCACATTCACGCATTTTTCCTATTTTTCTCGCCTTCTGGTCGATTTCGGTGTAAACATAAAACAAGAAAAGAAAAAAATATTCATTAGATGCTATTTGGCGCGCTTGATTGTGTGTCCCTAACCACACGCACAAAAAAATATCAAAACGCAGCTACATTATTACATATGTGTCGCTCTTTCTTCGAAATTTTTTTCTGCTCCTCATCTGAAATTTAAAATTCAAATTAACGCGAAAAAAATGTTGCGAACGTAAATAACGCGTTCAAATGTGTGTGACAAAAAGCAAAGCAGCAAGATTTTCAAGTTTTGTTCGCTACTCTCACTCGACTAATTCAGGCACATGCACTGAGAATTAAAATTCCGTCATAAAAAAATTAATATTTTGCTCTTTCTCTCATTTTATGTGCGGCTGCTGCGAAGAATAAAAAGAAGAAATATTGAGAGACCCAGTTCATTCGCATTTTGTGCGTGTGGCAAAATATAAAAATTGAGAACTTCAACTCACACGAATATCTCTTGAAAAAAGCAAGAAATGTGAAATGTAATATGGACCTGCCCGCGCAATTCAACTTCGTCTAATTGATGCCAATTTAAATCGAATGACAAACGATTCTTTATTTTTCAATTTCTGATAACCTCAACGACTGACTGTGACTATGAAAATTAAAATTGAAATAATAACAATGCTGAATGTGATTTTTTTGTTGTTTTCTATTCTATCATACTGCTGAACTATTTACTTTTAAATTCCCTTATGAATGTGTTAGTTACAAAATATTTTAATATTATTTTAATGTAATGTTGTAATTATTTTTTGTAATCTATGGTTATCGAGATGCTGTTAAAGTTTTTGTTACAACTAAAAATGCAATTTTTTATAGCAAATTTCAATTCTAAAATTCTAATTCTAAAATCAGATTTTAAATTAAATTTTCAGTCAAGTGGTAAGAAATAAATATTATGTCTTGATAGCTTCGAAATAAGCTATCAATACTCTTCTTTTTTCAAGGATTTAAAATTCAATTCCCGCTTAGATTTTGGCCGAAAGAAGCGTACGTAAGTTTCAGCCAAAATACGTAAGCTGCCGAAAATGGTTTCGGCCGAAATTCGGCCAACTTCACAGAGATGATAAAACTCCCAAAAAAATTAAGTGTTTTTATTTCTTTATAATCATTTTAAAGTTTTATGAAATTGAACTTTTCAAAATTCATGAATTATCATAATCTCTCTTATATTATGAAAGATCATTTACTGCATTCTAAAATATTCATTCTACAAGGAATTAAAAAGCAAGCTGAAGCATTAATCGTATGTATTACCTAATCCTTCATCCATTCATAATGAATAAGCATTAGAAAGAGGCTGAATGATTTAAAACATTCTTTATAAACTCCCAGTCTTGCTTACCTATCAAACGTGAAACTTTTTAATGGAATTTTACGTAACTAATTCAGCACAGATTGAGGCAGAAGCAGCAGCAAGCAAATAAAAAATATTTGATGAAAATTGTTGTAATATAAAGTTTACATCAGAAATTTTTGTTATTAATAATAAGCTTCAAACGCACATACACTCACATATGTGTCGAATTTTTCCCGATGGAAATTGATGATTGTCGGTAAATTACTATGCCGTAGTAGCATTTTGAAGGTTACTGTCATACTCTACATATATGTGTGTGTATGTTCGTAATTGCGTTGATTATTCATGAATTTATGAATTTTAATCGATGATGAAAAACTTTTTTGTTTTCAGAAGTTTTTATTAGTAAAATTTTGACTGCATGAATTCATAATTAATTGTTTTACATATTATTTTAGGCTCATATTAAAAATTGAAAATTCACCTCTCTGTTGACTCATAATGAATGCCTATGTGCGTATCTCACTAATCTGAAACCATTATCAAGGATATTTGGGCTTAAAGTCTTAACCTCACATCATTATTTTCATTATCATCATCATAAATTGCTTTTATTACAAAACTATCGCACTCATAAAATTTTCTACTACTTCAGCTCCCTTCTTGCTCTAATTCTGAATCATTTCGTTATCAAGGCAATTAAAGTTTAATTAATCCTTTATGTTTTTCCTCGAAAAGAGTGAACTAAAAATGTCATCATCACAACAAAACTTTTCATTTTTCTCTCACACTCTATCTCTATCTCACTTTAGAATGTTCATAAATATTTATCATTATTATGTGTCACTGATATTTTCCGAAAAATTACTATGAAAAGCCTCATTTTGTGATATTGTTGTGGAGTTTCAAATGAGAAAGAGATTTTTGAGATTTTATGTCAAGGGGTTTTATGGTGAAGAAGAAAACGAAGAAATACTTTGAAGGTTGAAAGCTTTCTGAGATAAATATGGAAGATTTTTAACAAAATTCTAGAGAAATAGAAATTTGGCAATTGATATGAATTTAGGGTAAGTTTGCATCTAAAAATTTAGAATTCAAAATTTGGAAACCTTTAATTCTAATACACACAATTTGAACTCTTTTAAGATAAAAAAAACTTTTTAATTATTTTTTCAATTTCTCTGTTTAACCAGTTCTTTTTTTTAAAAGTTTTTTAACAAGTTCATTTCTGGCAAAAAAAATTGAAATAATTGAAATTTTCAAGTGAAATTAAGTTTGTTTGTTTCAAAAATATTTCTTACTTATTTAGAGTAGTATTTTTATTGCACTAAATGAGATCTAGGATACGTATAGAACTCGTTGTCGTTTGTAATACTTACCTAATTAATTTAAAAGGTTTATCAATTTTTTTTATTAAATTGTAAGAGGTTGACACTTGCAGCTTTCACTTAAATTTAACTTTATTTGAATTAGATCATTTAAATGTGTATCTCTTTTCATAAATAAAATAATCTAAGACTTTGTAACAATTTTTATTCCTTTTCATTTATTCGCATCAGAAATGAGTAAAGCTAAAAAAAGAGTGAATGCCGTTAAAGCGAAATAAATGCGAAAACATGTAATTTTCAAATCACATGCAACACCCTTTTCCTGTTGTATTACTTTTCTTTCTTTCAAAAGAATTTTTCTTTCTTCATGCCTCGCTTTTTTCGCAATGTGCGTTTTCGTAATTACATATTAATTTTCCTCATTCTGTAGCTCTGTATATACGGCTGTATAAAATTTTCCTTCATTCAATTCAATTCCAAAATCCTCGCTTTCTCCTTTCTCTGTTATGAAATGGCTAAAAATTATGCCTTAAACGTAGAGCTTTTCCTGTTTCTTTAAAAACTTGCTATTGCCGCAAGTGTATGTGTGTGTGTGTTTCTACCTATTTGTACTATTATGAGCTCAACAATGTAACAGAAACAGCAAAGGAAGAAAGCTAATGAGAATTGTATGTGTGTGTATGTGTTTCAAGCCGCCAAAGTGAAAGTAAAAGAAAATCAAACTAAAAACACACATAAATAAAATTAATGTTCACAAGCAGCACCTGTTTTCCACCTTTAACGTTCGCTTCGCATTTTAAGGGAATAAAATAAAAGCGCAAAGCGAAAAAAGAGGAAGAAGAAGACGTTACAACGTAGAATAAATGCTGTTAGATGAATTAAAATACGTGAAATATAATTTTCTTCACCGCTGCTGCTGCTGGTACTACTAGAGCTTTCTTCACGCATTATAATTTATATATCTATAAGATTCCTCTGCTGCTACTGCTGCTGTTGTTACTTCTTATTGATATTATTATTCTCATGCTACTGCTTACACATATAAAAGTTTCACTTTGTTAAAAATGCTCATAACGAATTTGTTGAGACTCATTTTCTTAAATGTTTACATCCTTATAGTGAAAATGGAAGAAAATTTATTAAAAAGCTTTGAATTATTATTCCTAAAAAAAATCTAATAATTCAATTTATTATTAGAAAATTTTTGAAATTTTACTAGAATTTTTATTCAGCTTAAATTTCAAGCTTAAAAATTTGAAATTTACCAAAAAAATTAAATTAAGCAAAAACTATGCTTAAATGTTTAAAATATTAAAGCAAATAAAAGTACTTAAAAATTAAAAAATAATTAAATTTTTAATTATTAATGAATTACCATTAATGAATTTTAAAGTTTATTAAAAATAATTTTGATCAATTAAAAATGACTGACTTAAGTTTAATCGATCAGTGTTTTTATTTTACTAACTTTTTTTTTTTCAAATACTGATCTTTAAAGTAAAATAACTCAAATTGAAGTAATTCTAATAATTTAGTCTCCAAGTTGAAACTCAAGGAGAAATAATTTATAATATTTTGCATTATTTTAAACAAGCTATTCTCCCTTGCTAAAACTATTATAGAAAAAAAAGAAATTACTTTGATTTTTTATTCAATCTTTTTCTTTCATTTTTTTAATAAAAGCTTACAAAATTAGGAAAAGAAAAAATTTAACAAAGCTAGCAAAAAATATGATCAAATTTCTTCTTTTCTTTTTCTTCAATTTATTCAAAACTTTTTTCATTCTATTCTTTTTCAGTCTCTATTTCCTTGAAATCTACACAAGTTTTAGCTAACAGTTTATATCATTCAAGCCAAAGCAGGCGAAATAGAAAAACCTATCCTTCCATCATCATCACCATCATCATTTTCATGCTTGCTGCTTTATAAGACAAAAAGAAGAAGAGAAGAAAAGTTGAAAGAATTAAGTGAGGGAGAAAGAAGAAATTCTTTTGCTTGCCTTGCTCTAAAACGCGCAAAATTTACTATGCGAAAAAAACTTTTCATGGTAAAATCAAAATTGCTATCAACTATAGATATACATACACGTACATAGGCGCCGCACATAGAGAGTTTGAAAGTATAGAAAGCTTCTTCTCTCATCCCCGCTATGTGCTCAACTTTCCAGAGCTGAAGCAAGTTAAATAGCGCACACCATAAGCCACATCGACTCTGCCATTGTGCGAGAGTGTAAATAAACAAGAAAAGCAAAAACTCGAGCACTTGAGTGCGTAGAAAATTTCTCCTTGAAGAAGCGATCTGATGAGAAACATGACGAGCAACAATAAGGGCATGAAAATGAGGAATGTAAGCTGCTGCTGATGGTGGTTGGGAGAATAAAATAAAAACTTTGTTAAAAATATCTCAATACATATGGTATGGAAGTTTTCATTTTATTTATGCATCTTTTAGTTTTTCATTAAGTTAATTAAAGAAATTTTGATGAAATTATGAAAATTTAACACTTAAATCTTTAATTTAAAACTAACTTTAAATTTGACTAATGCTGCAATATTGTTCGATCAAGACAATCAAAATATAACGTTTAATCAAAGATCCAAATGACTTGACATCATCTTGATTTTTCTCAAAAGTATAGAATCTTTATATTTAAAAATTTTAATTTAACTTTGAAATATTTGTTTTGAATTTAAAAAATCTAACGATATCAAATTTTTGAAAATAAATACGCATGAAATAGTTTCAGACAAGCGATAAGACAGAAAGAAATGAGATTTGAAATTTTGTGACTTATGCGACCGAAAAAATAACCTTTCAATGAATCTTAAAGTTAAGTTAATTCTATTTAGATTAAATTATTAAAATCAATTAACAATCAAAAACAACTAATTAAAATTTAATCGAATATATTGGTAATCGGATAAAAAATTAGTTGAATTTTAAATATTTGTGAAACAGCTTCAGACTCTATATGAAATAATTTTCAACTCTTAATTTATAAATTTAATGTGTTGTAAAATTTATGAAAATCTAAAATTATATTTTCAAGTTTAAAATTTTTATGTTTGAGTTTAAGTTTTTTGCATTTTTTTCATAAAATTAAAATTTTTTATCACCTTTTATCAATCTTTTTAATTAATAAATGAATTCACAAGAACAAAAGAACTAAAAATATTAATAATCTCACCATCTTGTTGTTTTCCCTTTTCACCCTTTTCTATAACAAAATAATGTCAGTATTTTATCAAAATCAACCTCCGCACATTGTAAATCATCATTGCGCGTTTTATTGATTTCATGATTTAACAAAAATTTTCTTCTTTTGCCTTACGGCCCAACTAACAATAGCAAAGAAAAAGAACTTGAGTTTCTCGCTTGCTCGTCATTTGAAAAATGAGAAAGAGAGAGAAAAAATCTCAAAATTTTGGAAAAGAAAAAATCTTTCGCTTCAGATGCTGTCAAAGCGACGAAGGAAAATTTTCTAATTACTTAAAAAATTTCTCATTCATTTACTAAGCACTGCTGCCTGCCCGTGAAGCCCCTTGATTTGCCTGCCTTCATCTCAAAAAATATCCTACTTGAAAGCAATAAGATATAGAAAATATAGCGAGAAAGGGTGGAAAAGTGGTAGTGGGTGAGTAGTGGATGTTGAAAATTTTGGTTTCTTTTTCGCTGTCGTTTTAAGAGTGTGAGTGCGAGCGGCATCAACATTTTTTGATACCCAATCAGTTTTTAGATAAAATTAGAAATTTAAATTTTTATTTTTTTGAAAAATTCTTTCCACCCTCTCTCAAACCCTTCTTTTATAATTTTTGTGTGCTCTCACTTGCTCGAACAGGAAGATAAGACAAAGAGAAAAAGTGTATAAAATATTTCGAAAAAGCGAAACCTTTTGGCGATATAATATTGAGAAAAGAGAGGAAGTTTACTGTTTAGTGAAAATTTTTATTTTGCGACCCTCATTAAAAAGCGTTTATGCTTTCTTCTTTTCCGCTTATAGATAAATTTTAAATAGAGAGGGGCCTTTAATCATTAATGGCAGTCGAGTATCGGCATGACATTAAATAGCTTCATAGTAGTTTCTAGTTTCACTCAACTCCTTTCCTTTTTGCTTCAAAATTAAATCACTTTTGAAAAATAAATAAATATTTTAATAGAGGAAAGAGTGAAAGGTTTGGAAAGAAATGTTTTATATATGGAAAGGAAAAATGAAGAAAAAATTTTTTAAAGAAAATACTGCCTAGAATGAAAATGATATAGTCGCACTTACAATTATTCATATTTTTTATATCTTCAACTCTTAATTCGACAATTTTTTAATCTAAATGGCAGTAATTAATGTCTTTCTAAAAAATCTCTCTAATGATATGTAACACTCCATATAACTCACAATAAATCATAAAGTCGAGTCCATTTTATAGAGAAAACTATTAACATTTTTTAAGAGGTATCAACAAGTCTACTGAATTTTAAATTGAAAAATAAAGCAAAACAATTGTGGATAGTTTGTAATATTTTAGTTATTTTATGCAAAACTGCTACATTTTGTGACGTTTCATTCAGTTGTTTTTCTTAATTCCTATTTCTTTATAATGTCACAAAAGTCTATTATCAGATCTTTTATCATCAAAAATATTTACGAAAAAATTATCTAAATGTGTTTAAACCAAAAAGGAAGAACTTTATCAAAAAATCTAACAAAAGAACAAAAATACTATAAAACTAACAAAAATTTTTGAGTTAAAATGGTTATTCTGTTTTCGCTATTAAGAGTTCTTTTGGTTTAAACATTAAAAAAAATTCGTGAAATATTCTATTCTGTTCTGATGCTCTAAATATTTAAATTATTGAAACTTCAAAATTTGAATCCTAACGCTCAAACAAAAGTATTGTATTTAAACTTACAACATTTCAAACCATCAACAAATTTCGTCAATTATATTACAAAAAAGCCCACATGACCTCAACGACAAAACAAGAAGAATAATCTCATAAATGCCGAATAATTCAACATTTCGCCACACATCACACTGTGTAACAAGAAGAAAGCACTCGTTGAGTTCATTCCACTGAAAATGGCCATTGATGTCATTGCACTTTTTCTAAAAAAACACAACTAAATAAGAATGAGCTAAAGCAAAAAGCAATTTCATCTATCTACATGTGCGCAACAAAAGTCGAAAAAATTGAGGCATAAGCAAAGCAAAAAAAAACCTATGAAATAAGAAGAAATTTTTTTTATTCTATCTTTCTCTATTTCTCTTGTTGCTCCTCAAGTTGAGTAAGATGTGTTTAATGAATGTGAATTAGAAGGTAGAAAGAACAAAAAAGAGAGAGAAAACTTTTTCGAGTTTCTTTTGGAGTTAATGTATGTATTTATTGTTATAATAGCATAAGAGTGTCTATTTCATGTATTAGATTAAAATTACTGCTTATTACTATTGGTGCTTCATGCATTTTTAACATTGCCTATTGTGCTCAGTTAAACATTTCATTCAAACATTGCATCTGAATTTTCGCTTAAGGGTAATTGCTTTCTCTACAATAGAATTGTGGTGCATAAATATTGCGTGATTATCTTTAGACTCAATAATTGAAAACTTGGTAAAATTTTATGTTGATTTCATTCTTTGATCTAACTGAAATTAAATTAACAAAAAAGTATACAATTTCTAATTTTTCAAACTGAGACATTTAAAAAACTAATGTTAGTTAGATTTAAGTTAAATATTTCATTGATTGTTCTAGCCTTGTTAATTTTATTCATTTTGTAAATGACATTACATGCAAACAATGAGAAAAGAAGAAAAAAGAAAAAAATCTTAAAAGATAAATCTATAGGAGAAAAAATAAAAATCTCATCATGAGGAGCAATTGGAATCACAATTTGGTTGTTCTGATTTTAAATTAATGAATGAAAAATAAACAACTAATGAGCATACATGAGATCATTCAATGAGCTTCAATTAAATAATTTCTTTTTTAAGAAATAAATTTCGCAAAAATGAATGCTTAACAATCTATAATTTAGCTTAAAAGTTGGTATTCAAATTTATTTTCATTGTTAAAACTTGTGAAAAGAAATTCTAAATAAAATATCAATATTAAAAATTATTAAAGAAATAAAAAATTTATAAATTTGATAATTTATTTGAAAAAGACAAAGTTGAAAATTAAGACTTGAATTCAAAATTTACAATGACAATAAAGAACGAAAAGGTAGAAAATCTTCACCTTTCTCTTTGTGACCGTGTCCAACTTTTGAAATCAAGTTTAAAAGAATCGTTGAATTAACTTATACTGTTTAAGAAGTTTCGAAATTTAACGTTAACTTTTTATAATTAAATTTTCTATCATAGTCATAACATTTCCGAATTTGAATTTTTTTTCAACCACGTGTCCAAATTTTTTGCAAAAACTATATATAGCCATAATCACATTCATCCCAGTTTCTTCTTTTCTATTTTCTGTTGACTTACGTTCCGCACAATTTTAGAGTAATAAGCGAGTATTAATCTGCGTGCATCAAGTGGATTGTTTTCTTATTACTCAAGCAGTTAGTCAAATAAGACGAGTTTCTTGGACACTGTTCTTCTTGTTTTTATCTTATAGAAAATAATCTAAACAGCTAAGCACCGCTAAAGAATCAAGTATCGTAACATTCGTATAGCATGACCATTGACCGTGCTCTCAACAACAAAAACAATTTAAACATAGAAAGAAAAAAAGCATGAAATGTTAAAAGATGCACTCGACCTAACCCATTATCTATGATATAATGATAATTTTAGTCTCAACAACATTAACAGAGAGAAAAGTCAACGCGGCATAAACAATGAAGAAAGAAACTGTAAAAAGAAGAGCAATGATGCCATTTAGGCTGCTACTACTGCGCTCTCATGTAAGCAGTAGAAAGAAAAATTAAAAATTCAAGTAATGGCATCAAAGGGCAGCATAAATTTCACATTAGAAGAATCAAATGAATTCATGTTTTTATTTGATGAATGCGCATACTAAAATTGCTATTTGGTGCATGATGAGAGTCGAATGAAAGATGCAAATCTTTTACATTATCTTCTTAACATCACACATCATAAAAATTAATCTCTTCTCTTTTGTTTTGGCAAATAAAAGCAGCAATGGTAGTCGAATGAAGCTGAACTCAAGAGTGGCTCACTTACATGAGTATAACGGGAAATATTAAAGATATTGAGAGAAAAGAGAGAGGGGTGCATATATTTCATTGTGTTTTATGCTCTTGCTATTATGATGTGAGGAAATGTTAATTAGCTCGCGGGCATTTAAATTTTTTTGGAGCGCAGCTATGAATGAAATTAAAATACAAGCGAGAGTGCGCTGTGATGATTCAATTGCTGTTGTTTTCATTTTTGAAAAAAATGCAGTTTTTGTTTAAATGAAAATAATAAACAGACATGTTGGTTTCAAATTGAAATGAAATCATTATATGTTTATGAGTATATTTTAATAATGATGATTTCAAAGTATATTTCAAGGTGGAGGCATTTGAAGAAAAAATTTAAAACAATAAGTACTAAACATGTACATGATATTATTTGATGAATATTTTCATTTATTTAAAAAAGATGTAATTAATAAATTTTAAATATTCAAAATTAATTTCGAAATTTTTAAAAGTAATTTCCGCACTCTGCAACAAAAAACCATTATTTAATAACTGCACTCAAGCTAATAAAAATATTCACAGCATCAGTCCAAAATGCATTCATAATAAATCTTCTCTTCAATCAATTCGCAAAATTACCTCGAAATAAAACAAAATGCTGAAATGCACAAACACTCAATGTGACGCATTAAAACAATCAAAAAATTTCAACCCTTTTATTTTTCTGATGCATTTCAATCATTTTAATGGTAAACACAGTGAGATATATTCATGCATCAGAAAACAAAAAGAAAATTTCATAATTATTATGATGATGATTTTAATATGTAAATCACACACACAAAATTAGGTCTATTCGAATAACGAACGATGGCACTTGAGAGCTACAATTAAAACAACATCAATTCCCACACATAAACAAGAATTATTCAAATTACAGTCAGAAAAATATTCAGTACATCTCCAACTCTTCATTCAACTCTTTCAGCGCTCTTGTGCTAACGTTAATTGCCTCATTCAACATTTTTTCGCATTTCGCTTGATTCGCATAGAAAATTTATTTTATATAATATAAAATTGAAAGATACTTTTGGCATTATTGTTATTTAGGGATGTTGTCATTGTTGTTGTTGTTGTAATTATTTAAGTAAATTGAAGAATAAACATATTCTAATGTAATGAATTGATTTCATTCCGCAACATGGCGTGACTCTGCATTTTTTTGGCAAACCAATGAAAAGCAGAAGAAAATCAATAATATTTTATTTGCTCCGCTATAAAATAATTTTTTTTAGTATTAATTTCAGAAAAATAAAATTTTTCTCCAACATCATTCCTCATCCTCGCACTATTGTGCGTGTGTCTCCTTTCTCTATCTAATACATCGCCCACTTCAAAACGCACAACCCATTTTTCACAAGCCATGGGCATGAAAGAAAGGAGAAATGAAAGTTGAAAATTTTCAGTTTTTACATGAAAACAGAAGGGGGAGTAAGAGGTGATGTAAATATGTAACTTGCTAAGTACAGCAGCAAAAGAAATATATATAGAAAGAGAGAATGAGTGAGTGGGTGTCGTAATGAAAGGGGTATAATATGGCAGTGGTGTGGGATAATTTTTTGAAAAGCAGCGATCTAAATGAAATAAATAATTTCGCGCATAATAGATAGTGCGTATGATGTCGGCACTGAGAGCAAAGCAGAGTTGTTGAGAGAAAAGAGGAAAGGATGAGGTTAGTGGGTGAAATGAGGTGATTTTAAATGTACGAAATGAACTTGAGAGCAAATGGAATGAGTTGATGCTGCTTTCACATCGCTGTGCTGGTTGGTACATTACCATAGTTTTTATTCTCTTCTTTTTTGTCTTATGTAAGGCACTAGATTTTGTGCCCGTTTCAATTTGAATTTTATCAGAAAAAAAAATTTTTAATGAAAATTTAAAAAAAAAAGTTTTAATTAATATTTTTGTTTTAGAATAGAATATAAATTTAGAAAAAACATAATGAAGCTAGAGTTAACCCGAGTAAACAAAAACACGTTGAATTTTACATTTATATGCTTTCAGCATGCCACGAAAAGTAAATATAAAGTCGTATTGTATTTTTGGTTATTCAAGTAAGGCCTGAAATCATTTTTTCTAATATGTTCATCTTTTGGTAGTTTCAATCGAGTTTTTTGTCCGTTAATATTTGGAATTTTTATTCTGATTGGTGTGTAAATTCCTTTTCAAAAATTCGAAAATTTTTGAAATTTCAAAATCGCGTTTTCGAAAATAATTCTTGTAAAAAAATTTAATTTATTAAAGATTCAAAGCGAAATACTATAAAATAAAATCTAATTTGTAAGCAAAACAGCATTTTTAACTTGATTAAAAACCAACATTTAGTTAAAGAATAAGATTTAAATACCGTTAGACTTTCGGAATTCCCTAACGGTCTGATTAGTACTACCAAGGTTCATCTCATATTTTCTAAACAGAGCTGTAAAACAGAATTTTTAACAAATAATAGCTAGCACACAGATTAATTGTATTGAAATTTAGAAATTTTGATTAAGAGTATTTTGTTTAAATAAAAATATTAAAAATTTCCAAAGAATTATCAAATATGGCAAAACTATAGCAAGTTTCTTATTTGCTATCAGAGAAATGTCTTCTTCTAACTCACTCTTCTCCCTCTACTCTATTGCTCTTATTTTACAGCAGCGTCAGCTTTTCATCCTTTTTCAATTTTCGCCATCTTTTCAACTGCTCGAGAATAAAAAAACTTTCTTTTTTAACTCGAAAATAGCCGCAATGGCATGAAAGAGAATGAAAAATTTCTCATCCTACCAACAACAACAAGAACATTGTGCTTCACATAGCCAAAAAGAACAGAAGAGAATGAGTGAGCTGCTCAGGAAAGAATATTGAAAAATAGAAAGTGGAAAGTTTTTCCTCGCCCACCTCGCTTCAACTTGCGAGTGAATTTGAATTTCATGTTTAGATGGATGAGTGAATTTTGCGAGAAAAAAAATCACACAAAAAGAGCCATCCATTCATTTCACTTCAATATTTTTATTTTTATTTTTTTATATTTAAAATTTATCATAAAAATAAATTATAAATTTGATGGAGAGCAGGCAAAAAACAAAATGCGAATTTATTGTAAAATATTGAAACACAGAATCTACATATACACATGAAAAAGGGTTGGCAGCAGCATAAAGCATAATAAACAAGCATATACGCATACAAACATTTTTCGGGGGAAAAGAAGTGAAAGTGAAGGGTGGAAAGGCAGCAACAGCAGCAGCAGCCGCATTGAATTTTCATTTGTGTGGCATTTACATTTTTAATTAATAAATCTCTCACTCCCACACTCACATACACACACACATGCAAACATACACTCAATTTTAAAACTCTTTCGCTTTACATTCGAACAATTCTTCTCTGCCTTCCATTTTATGTCACATTGCAATGAAAAATAATCAATAATGAACACATTGTGCGTTTCTACCAGGGATAATGGTGAAAGTGAAATGTTTTATAGAAAAAGAAAAACTTAAATTTTATTTAATTTTTCTCTTCTTTTTCTTAGGTGTTCTATATGCGTCAGGTAGTTTTCGAAAACTTTTCTAATACCTTTCTATTTTTTATACTTGAAACATTATATGGAAAAGTTTTTCTTTCTTCTTTCTAAAATCTTTTTTAAAACATACATAGTTCATGCGTTTGGATGGATAAAGGTGCAGATATTGCTTTAATTCTTTTTCATTCATCTAGAAGAGTGGTATACAAATTTTTTTTGATCGTAGCACTTCTAAATGAAAAGTTTTTGCACAACATAAATCAATAAATTACTTTTTTCAAACTATTTAAATTAATTAATTCATTAAATTTAATAATTAAACACTAAAATTTCAAAATTTAGTATATGAAGTTAAAACCAAGGAGTGTGAATTTCAACAAAGAAAAAAATTATTTTTATATTTTTCAAATTAATTTTTGAGTTTTATTGATTTTCCAAGGTGAAATAACTTTTGATAGCAAAAACAGAGTTTCTTTCAAAATACAATGCTTTGCCAAAAAGATTTGGCTTATGTAAGGCAATGCTTGCAAATTGGCATTACAAATTTTACTACTTAAGTGAAACAAATAGAAATTCATCAATTCTGAGTGCAGACATGTGTAAATTTATTAAAAATCGAAGAAATATGCTTAATTTAATGCAAATTTGAACAGATATGAGTAAATTTGAGGCAAAAATTTACAAAAAAAAGCAATTTCTTGCCGTTATTAAATCTAGTTTCTTTATATTGCTTTAAAAGTCATTAAAAAATCAAAAAAAATTCTTCTTCATAGTTACATATAAATATTTCACATCTAAAGCATTTTCAATTACATTTCCTCTACCCTTAAGTTGAATAGTAAAAAAACTTGATTGGCTTCATGGACATAAATCTTAAATCGCTTCCATGATTTTTCAATTGCAATGCGAATATATACATAGACATACACGATTATGCATAAAGGCATAAAATTATTACATAAGTAGAAAGGATAAAAAAGAGTAAGAGTGGAAAATACAAATTGGGTACTCAAAAGAAATGATTTTTTTCCTATTCAGTTGCTAGTGACTTTCTCCCACAATAAAAGAAAAATAAAGAAAAAGTACGTCAGTAATAATAATAAATTTTATGATTTTTAATGTTTTGGGAACCGAGCGGATTATAATCGAGTAGAATGAGAAAAAGGAAAAATTATGAAATTTGAATTGAATATATGTGTGTTTGTACCTATGAAAGTTTGATAACATTTTTATGGGAAAATGAAAAAGTCAAATAAAGACCCTGAAAAAGAAGTTTTATTTTTATACAGAATGAATTTTGAGGGATGGCAAGAAAGAAAAGATATCGATAAATAAATAATTTCATAAAAAAGGAGAAAAACTTTCTTCTGCCCTGCATTTGCCCTCATTATTTAAATTTAAATCATGAAATATTGCACAATCAAGTATCAACCCACTTACTTAGTTTTATTCCATCCCTCGTCTTACACATATGCATGCGTAGTTTTCTATTTTTCCTCGAAACATCTAAATTATGAATACACAAAATAAAATTTTCCCTTCGAGTTCTAAAAACAAGAATATAATTGCAGTTTGGAAAAATGATGAAGAGAATGGGTTTTTCATTAATTCATTTCGTTCACAAAATTTTCTTATGTGAACAAACTACTGATTTTCCATTTGGTGCTGTCTCGAGAACCACATAAAGAAAAAAAAGTTTCTTTACCTAAAACTAACTGTTCATTATTCAAATTTTCGTTGCACGCAATTCTGAATAATAAATAATTTCGAGTTTGTGCTCTCTACACACATTCATTGCTGCTTTTTATAACGTGGGGGTCAAGCAGCACTACTGCTACTTTCTCAGAGATCTATTATTATGGCAATTTAAATATGTACTGCTGCTTGAGAGAGAAAGAAAATAAAAAAATGAACTTTTGCGGGCAGTTAATTGTCTTACATTCAACTTGCGTTGCTTCTTTTTGAGCGCATAATTATTTCTGACATTCATGCATTATGCTTAACAAATAGGCCGGATGAAGTGAGTCGTTTGAAGCTGTAGTTTGTGTCTAAATAAAAAACTCTTTTAAATAATCGTTGCGTGAATTTAGTTGGGGCCAGTGCAAATAAATTTCACTTAGAAAAATTTTCATATCATTTTCTATTTAACTATATTTATTCACGACCATTGTGTGAAGACTAAAAATTTTTTTAACAAATTTTTTAAAATTGAATAAATGAAATTTCGAAAATAATTTTGTCAAAAATTTATGAAATATTTATCTCATTTTCTACATGTGATACTTAATTATTAAATATTATACAAGTAAAATTATTTGATGAAGTTTATTTAATTATACGAACCACAAATTGCAAAAACTTTTTGTATAACTTTTTACAGGATGCAGAAATAAAACGGAGAAAAAATTTCAATTTATTGGAAACGGTTAAAGATGAAATAAACGAAGCATAAAAGTAAAGTTTTAAAAAACTTTAAGAATAATAAATTTTATCGATAACTAAGTCCTATTTTATGCATTAATATCTTTATAGCATTAAAAAATATCAATGAAATTTTAACAGTTACAAAAAATTCAAATTTTCGAGAATAATTTATTTCGAATAGTAAATTTTAAATCTCGATTTCATCAAATTTGACGACAAAATTTTCAAAATTTCAAAATTTTATTTCTAGAAATAAGAAATTGCTTTACACCTTAATCAGTATATAATAGACGTAAAAGATTTTCCTGCTCATGCTGTGTATAATAATTCATAAATGTACACAATCTCAACAGAAATCAATAAATTTCGTATTGGTCGCTCCCTTCAAAGAAGCGAATTCAGTTTTTTTTTTCAAATTCTGCATGAAGAGACGAAAAACTGAAAGAATCATCACAGAGAGAGAACATAATTGAATAACGAGAACTTTACATAACAGATCAATTTCAATAAAAGCAAACGACATGGAGAAGAGCAGAAAAATTTTCTCTCTGCTTTAGAAAATTTTGTTATTTTTTTTGCTTTCGCATACAACACGCACCATAGACACAAAACGATAATGCCTTTCGCCTATTTTTCCATCTTTCCTTTCGCTTTTACATTTTTTAAATCATGCTCATCCAACAGCGGCAGTGGAGAGAAAGAAAAAAATAAATTTAGCAAAAAATGATTGAAATCAGCAGAAAAGCAGCAACAGCAGCATCGTCGTCGTCGGAAGCACTCATATATTGTGTTCTTTCTTCCTCTTTTTCTGTAGAAAGAGAAAAGCAGCAAGTGAGTGGATGAATTGTTGATGGTGTAAAGCGCACACATAGGATACGTACTGAAAATCAAAAAATTCTTTTCTCGTTCGAAACAAGAGTTAAGTTTTTATTATTATTGTTCGCTTCTTTTCCTTTTTACAGAATTTTTCAGCTTATGATTATATTTTGCTTTTCACTGACGCCATGATGTGTTTTAGAATAATGTTAAAATAATTTATGGTTTGATGTTTTACTTAATAAATTTAAAATTTTCCTCTTCTAGTGCATTTAGAAATTTCAAAATTTAAAAAAAAAAATCATTTATCAATTGGTCTTTTGAGAGTCAAAAATGGTCTACTTTTGAAGTCTGTGATAAATTGTTGTAATTTAAAGTGTAAACCAATAAAAATCTAAACAAAATGTGCAAGCTATTTAAATTTAAAAAAAGAAAGAGAAATCTTTAAAAAAGCGCCTAAAAATCACTCTTCAATTTACCAAATGCTTTTTTAAATCAAAACATGAGAGAAAAATTATTCAATGGCAGTGTATGTACATTTTACAATGGATGAGCAGCAGAAGTAGTAGCAATAGCATTCTAGTCATCTCTAGAATGTGTTTTATGTACGATACAAACGAGATGCTTCATATTTCAGGATGAATATGTGTGAAAGAAAGATGAATGAAGCTTCATCTCTCTCCTTGTGCCTTTTCAAATCGAAAGTACTTCAACTAGCTAAAAACACACATATTCACTTTCATATCTATTTAATGTTATGCTAGCAGGCACTAACTCTGAAATGGCCTAGACATGCGCTTACAATTATTGTTCGTAACATGCCTTAGCAGCATCAGAGAGAAAATTTTTAACATAAAATGCAAGGGCACAAAAAAGGGTTAGAGCTAGAAACCAACTATTCATTGCTTTCACTCACAAACTCACACATACACATTGGATATGATGGCTTATCATAAAAACGTAAAATCATAAAAGAGTATGGCTTTCGTCCTATGCTCGGTCGTTTGATGTGAATGAAAACTTTTTTATATGTGTATTTTGTGGATGATGGAAGTTTGGGCCTCGGTTTTTCTAGATGAATTAATCATTTTGATTCATTTTCTCTTCCTCTCTCGAAACACACAAAAATTCACCGCTTGAAACTAACTAAAAACAATTTCATAACTCTGATTGTGAACATATAAAAAAACTTTCTATGCGTTCTTATGTCATTGATATAAAAAGCCCCATTTCATACGCACATACAAAATATCATAGTTTTACATCATCAAAACCCCTTTTTGCATGCTACTGTACGTGTGGATTTTAAAAACATTCCTTTATAGTCGAAAATATAAAACCCAAAGTTTTTCTTTTTTTAGCTTTTGTGTTTGTATGTGCAGCAAGGAGTTGGACAATGAAATGAAAAAATTTATTATCAATAGCACTCATTCAACAAGATTTATCCATTTTCAAAAATATTCATTTAAAAACAGTACAGGGCTAAAAAT
This sequence comes from Polypedilum pembai, assembly GCA_014622435.1. Taxonomy (NCBI): domain Eukaryota; kingdom Metazoa; phylum Arthropoda; class Insecta; order Diptera; family Chironomidae; genus Polypedilum; species Polypedilum pembai. The sequence continues at coordinate 58,084 of JACWBX010003659.1, forward strand.
CGAAATAAATGTTATACTATTTAAAAGTTAAAAATTTTAAATTTAAAATCAAAAAAGTTTTCTTTTGCTTTAGTCTACGACCCCCTTAGTATGCAATGAGTTTTTAAAAGCTTTTTTTATGTCGATCCTTAAAATAATATGAAATTCGCATCAATTCGAGCACTATGAGTGCTAGATAGTTATCGTAAATAATAAAAGGGAAAAATCTTTGATTCATAACTAGCATAGCAATGGAAATGATAGTTGAGCTGATAGTTGATAGTCATGATAGTTGTGATAGATTTTTAAAGATTCTATCACTTGATAGTTTCTATCATGATAGTTTTTTGATAGTCAAAAAAACTATCATGATAGTTTTTTGATAGTTGAATTTTTGATAGTTGACTATCATGATAGTCACTATCAATTTGATAGTTTCTATCATGATAGTTTTTGATAGTTTTTTTGATAGTCGGTTTTTCTATCATGATAGATTAACTATCACTATCAACTTGATAGTTCTATCATGATAGAAAAACTATCATGATAGAAATATCATGATATATTCTATCAATTTCTGTTTAATAGTTAGACAATTGTTACAAAACGTTGGACGATTGAGCGCCTTGTTAACCACGTGGTAAGTGCGATTGGTTTTTAATATAGTTGGACATTAAAAGTCTTAAATTCTAACATTTTATACAGACTATTGCAGAAAATTTTAATTCTTAAACTGCTCAAGTGCTCTGAAAACGTACTAAAAAAGATTTCACATAGTAATGATAGGTTCTCTGAGGTAACCTATAAGCATTACAGTAAGATAAGATCACTCAAAACGATTCATAACAGAGGTTTAACTTTATCTCTAACTTTTGGTAGCAGTTGTTAAATTTCACTACAATTTTAAAGGAAGCACAGTTAATTCAATCACTGTTTCATATGCTGGGAGCAGGATTGAGAAAACAATAGGGTTTGGAAAGTATGCGCATACCGAACAAATTAGTATTCGCATAGTATGCGCATACTATGCGCATATTTGCATACCTGCATACCTGCGCATACTGATTTTCCGAACTCTAGAAAACAACAAGTACTAGATTAAATACTATTTGATCCGTCTACCAAAAGTCATAATAACCAGAAAATTTTTACTAAATAACACCACTATATGATTGTAAAGTATATATATAAACCAATTTAAATATTGCCTTATCAAAAAACACTGTCAAAATAAGTAAATACAATAAGATAGTTCGGTGATATAGTTAAATAAAATCAAAATTTTTAAAATAGATATCTATTTTGCATACTTTTCAAATAAAATTCCCCGGTTTGATTATCAAGAAAAAATACTATCATTTTTAACTATCATGATAGAACTATCAAATTGATAGTGACTATCATGATAGTCAACTATCAAAAATTTAACTATCAAAAAACTATCATGATAGTTTTTTCGACTATCAAGAAAAAAAACTATCAAAAACTATCATGATAGAAACTATCAAGTTGATATTTCTATCATGATAGTCAACTATCAAAAACTTGATAGTCTTGAAAACTATCATGATAGTTAAATCTATCAATTTGACGATCAATTGATTCAAACTATTACTATCATGATTTTTCCCTTGCTATGATAACTAGAACAGGCGTAAGCAATTAGAAAAAATATGTGCCTATAAGGTGTGTTACGAGCGAAGAGACGGGCACATTAGGCCGAAAATAACATAATTCATATGCCTTAGAAATAATAATAAAAAAGCAACTGAGTCATAACACAAATTAAAGCATAAATATAGCTTTTGCATGCGTTTCTCTCTTGCGAGTCGTAGTGTATGTAAGTGGTGGCTGTAAAACAGTTTACACCTTGATCGTGATAAAAAACATAACAAGTTTCCATGATTTACATAACTCATGATAAGGGCGTCGTTTATATATTCTGAACAAATTTTCAGAGCTTTCATTCATTTCACATTTAATTTATTTCTAAATTGCATGCAGCCATCATTTTTATCAGATTCTTCTTCTTCTTTTCTTCATTCCTGCAGTGAAATTCTTTTCTTGTTTCTTTGTTGTCGACGTCGAGGAAATTTTTTTTTGAATTCATAAAATATGTCTTTGAATGCAGGTTAGAATGTGTCATTTGCGAAAAAGAAAATTTTTTTATAACATTTAAATTAAGCTTTAATTAAACTTCATTCATTTAACAAAATTTCATTTGATTCTATTTGAATTTATTTTTAATTGACAGATCTATGAAGTATAATATTCATTGACAGTAATGTGAGATATACGGGATACTATTGAAATTCAAACTAAATTCAAATTTTTGACAAAAATAAAAAAAAAATTTGATTTCAAATTCTGATTCAAATAATTTCACTTAACCTAAATATTTTGAAATCAAGATCATACACCAAAAAAAGAGGTTGTTGATTTTTCCTTACAATTTGATATATTTTTTCATAATTTAACAGCTAAAATAATGGAAATTGAGTTTTTGGAAAAAGTAAAAAATTTTGAATTTCTAAAAAAAACCGCGGGTTTTGATTCTTACTTTTAATGAAAAATTCATGAAATTAGCATCAATTTCAAAAAATGAATAGTAATGAATACCTAAATATCAAGAAAAGCATAAAAATTTCTTTTAAAACATCAAATTTCAAATAGACTTTTCTCTTAAAAGGTCAGTTAAGGGCAAATAACTCTTTTATTATTTCAAAGATTAAGATTTATATTTTAAAATGATAATCAACATATTATGGAAATAGTTGGGAATCTTTAGTGTTTTTTTTACCGAAAATACTGCTTTTTACTGGTATTTTGAACACGAAATTAAATAAAATTGTAAGCTTTTAATTTTTTACTCAAACAATCTATATGTACTGCTTTCTATGTACTAGAACTGAAGTTATAGTTAAAAAAGAAAATTAATGTTTTTTTAATTGTCCGCCATTTTGAAGTTTTTAGAGCTAGCTTGTGCTCACGTTTGAAATTAAAAATTTTCTAGAGGTAGATTTAAAACTTTAGACTTTAAGCTTTTAGCGGCATGTATAAAGCTACTGCTTTAAAAAAAAATATTTTTACATTTAATGCCACTTTTTTCTCATTTCGCCCTACTGCGCACATTGAGAATTTCACATCAATCAATCTTTTACTCTTTTATCTTCATCCATCTTGTCAATTTTGCGGCTTATTAAAGCCAAATCTCATTGATAAATCAATGAAAATTTTTATAAGTAACAATAAGAACTGAATTGTAATTATCAAATAGAAATAAGCTCACAATTCCTTCATTTAAATAATCATATTGATAAAAAATGATTTGTACTTCATGGTGATGCCAATTCTTTCTCTTTGCTTGCAAAATAAAAGAAAAACACGTTTTATTGTAAATTTCTATTACTATTCTTAACACCATTCCTTACCTGAGACCGCAAAAGAGAAAAAAGTTTCTAGAACTTTACGCACCTTCTAATATGTATATGACCATCGCCCAAAAATGAAATTGAATAGCTTCCATTCATTCTGAATTCCCTTTTTTGAAATCATGTGAGTGCGATCATCAAATAGTAAACATGTGTGAGTTCTTTAAAAAGGTTGTACGAAAATATAAGTCATTAAAAACTTCTTTTTATATTCTGGACAAGATCAGCAAGTGCTTGCTCTTGAAAATGTTAAAATTAATGATTGGATTTCCTTTAAAAGAAATGTGACAACTTTACTACAGTAATTCAAAACAACAAAAAAAATTTACTCGAAAATAAAAAATGAAATTACAAAAAAAGTAAATTGCATTGAAAACCTGACAATAACTTTTTTTATCTGTCAACAGGGTTGGAAAAACAGAAATCTGTTAACAGAATCTGTCACAGATTTTGACAGAATCTGTTCTGTCACAGGAAAATCTGTTAACAGATTTCATCTGTTTTCTGCTAACAGATTTTTTCTGTTGACAGATTTCATCTGTTGACAGATTTTTTCTGTTGACAGATTTCATCTGTTGACAGATTTTTTCTGTAAACAGATTTCATCTGTTGACAGATTTTTTCTGTAAACAGATTTCATCTGTTGACAGATTTTTTCTGTAAACAGATTTCATCTGTTAACAGAATCTGTTTTTTTTGTTTACATTATTGTAAACATTCAAAATTGCTTTAAAAATTGCTTTTAAATGTGTTGATCGAAGCAAGAATCGTATTTGGAACCTAAAGAATACTAGTCCGAGTATCTAGCAACTGTACCATCGCAGATATTTATATTTTTGACTGGTTTTTTGCGAAATTCATATCTATATCTTATCTAGTGCTTAAATTTCAAAGAAATCGTCACATTCGCGATGTAAATAGCGGATACAATATCCAAGCAAGATCTCAATACTAGATAACACTATAAAAAGATATAAATATGAATTTCGCAAAAAAGTAGTCAAAAATATAAATATCTGCGATGGTTGAGTTGTTAAAGACTTGGCCTAGTGTATTGTAGATCCCGAAATCGATTCTTGCTTCGATCAACATATTCATAAGCAATTTTTAAGTCAATTTTGAACAGCTATTAA
>JACWBX010003659.1:77132-87195 GCA_014622435.1 Polypedilum pembai
GATTTCTTGTGATAGGTTTTAAGAGCAATATGAGAAAAAATACGATTTTTCAAAAGCCCTTGTAAAAAACTTTGTGCTTTAGTGGCTCAACTTGTCATTTCAGACATTTTCCAGCAAAAAATCTTCCACCAAAAAAAATTCCAGCTAAAAAATTTCCACCAAAAAATCCATGAACCATTTTCCAGCAAAAAATCTTCCACTAAAAAGCTTTCCACCACAAAATCTTCCATCAAAATACCTTTTACCATAAATATTTATTTCAAACTCTGTAATTTGACTTTGATTTACCAGTCTATTATTTGTTAAAATGTATCTTTTAAAAATTTCTATAGGCAGCTTGCCAACTCTGTTTTAGAACAACAACGAATATGCCAAAAGGTAAAAAAATCACAAAAAATTGCAGATCAAAAAAAAAGGATTTTTCTGCTAATGATGAAACTTTGGTAAACTCTGCTACATTTCGTGAGTTTTGATACAGTTTATCTAAAAAATGGATGTATTTGTGTAGCTTGAATGAAATTTAAAATAAACCTGTTAAAGTCTTTAAATATCAGCAAACAGTCTTTACTTCGACGTTATCCTTGGAAATTTTTAGCAGAAAAATTCATGTTAAAATTTTATGTCAAACTGAAACTTTCATCATTTCAATGTACTCGAAAAATTTAATAATTTTTTGTTTCATTTAAGACTATTTTAGCAATCAACCATCTGATCTTTTGTTTTTATTTATCAAAAAGTTTTCTGATTCAAAATACAGCTGTTTTATTTAAAAATTTGTTAATGATTATTGAATTTGTTTACTAGAGTCAATAAACTTTTGGGCAATATAAAAATAAAAATTTTAATTATTTTGAATAAATGCATTCAATTAAATTTAAATTATTCTCAAAAAATTTAAAAAATTTTTTCATTATCAAAAACATAAGAACAAGATCATTAAATTTTTTCCTGATATCAATAACATTCCAAAAATACTTCATTCATTTCATCTAGCACAGAAAAAAAACAAAATCATCATCATAAATGCCAGAAAAACAAAAAAGCAAATAATAATGACGATGATAAAGACTCAAAAAATGAAAGAATAACTTCTATCCTCTAATACAATCAAAAAAAGGGAGCCGCAGCAAAAGCAGCGAGAATATATAAATTTGAAAAATGTAGAAAAAAGGCAAAAGTTGCAAAACAACTCTTGACGGGGGCTTTTTGCGAAATGAACGGCAAGCAAATGTGAGTATATAGCATTATTGTTGTACAAAAAAAATGCGTATACTGCGAATGTGTGTTCGATGATAATTTTTTTCTTTCAAATATGCTTCTTCTTGTTCCGCATCGTATTTTTTCCTCGCCATGTCTCTCATTCTCTCTACTCTCTTCTGCCTTCTTCAAAATTGATGATCTAACGCATTTTTTTCTTGAAAAAAAAACGCACAAATACATAAATTTTGCCTTTTTCTCGTCGTTGACTGTATATAAATTTTTTCGGCAAAAAGTCAAAAGCGAACAACTGAAACTGAATCAAATCGAATTGAATTGAATAATAAAATTAAGATTGAGGAGGGTTCGAATGTTCGGTTCGTATATATCAAGAGACTGGCGACTTTCTGGCTTTTCCATAATATCATTTTCTTTCAATTTCTTCCTCATTACTTTGATGCCATTTTTAAACAACAAACAATTTGTGGTGCTCACAAATTGAACTTATGAGGCTTATACATAAAATAACAAAACTTTTTCTTTGAAATCAACTGAATAAACAATAAATGAAAATGCTCATTTAATAGAGTTAAGAGACACATTTAAAAATTGAACTTTTCCCATTTCTAGTGAGAAAGAAGATAAAACGCACATATGTACATCGACTATCGTTCAAATGTATTAGAACACAGTTCATTAACCTTGCTGAATTTTTTCTGCAAATATAATAAGCAAAATGCGTGTGAGACAACAAATATGTATGCGAGGCCATTAAGAAGTTATTTTTGCTTATGAACCCAACATCCTCTGAGAGACTTGAATTGAGTTATTTGAGGAAAATATTTATATGAACGAAAAAGTTTTCTTCTTTCATAGGTTGCGTCTTGCTGTTCATTATGAAAAATAAAAGCCACATGACTGGCTGACTTAGAAATATTTTTCACACTTTATCTTTATAACAGAATTGCACCAAAATTTTGACAATTACATAATTTTAAGAATAATATACGCAATAATGTAAACTAAAAAATTTTTTATCACTCACTTGAGAAAATATAATAAAATATGCCGAGTATGACACGCACAATAAGTAACATTTAAATTTATGAATGAATATAAAATGTTTGTTGTTGTCATTCTTTCAGTGATGTTTATCTCTTGATAATATCAGGAAAAATTTGAATGATCTTTTAAGCAAAATGATCATCAAAAAAATAGAAAATTTTCAAAATATTTGAATTTTTGAAAATTATGCAAATATTAAACACTTAAATTTTTCTTCAGAATTAAATTGAATTAAAAGGAATTTGTGAGAAAATCTTTTTACTCTTATGCTATATTTTATAGCCTATCATTTGATCAAGACAAAAAAAGTAAAAAGTTCAGTTAAAGATTTATTTCAGTTAACAAATCCTGTAGATCACAATAAGTAATTTTTTATTTTGCTAGGAATAAAAAGTTCTCTCGAAATTTAAGTAGCTTCACTTTAAATTGTTTTTCATTAAAAAATTGAAAACTTTTATTTCTGAAGTCTTTACGTAAATAGTAAACCAGAGCTTGAAGTCAAATAAAAAATTAAATTAACTAAATTTAATCGACATAAGTACAAATTTTTGCTCGACTTCGGGCTGTGTAGTAAATTTTAATTTTACATTAAAATCTTCGACATGATCTTAAAGTCTAATGATATCAAATTTTAAATAGGATTATAGAGTTGTATTATAAAGTTGTATAGAATCGTTAACATCCTTTGGAAGTGCATTTTTAGAAAATTTCAAGTCGACTTGAATTAAAATAAGCTTCATAGACATAAAATGAAGTGAATTTTTTTTTAATTAAAATTTAAATGAAGCTAAGTAGCATAATAAACTACTGTCATATTCACAATGCCTAGATTCTTTTATACAATATCTTATTTAATATAGTTTAAGAATTACCACATGTTGATTATTGCAAAACTCTTCTATACATCAGTTCATCAACATCTGCTAAGATCTGTCATTGGCCATCTATTCGAAAGCTTGTTGATTGATATTTATCTTGAAGCATCGCTTAATGAGTTGCTAAGTTATGGTCAAGGGTCTTTCTCACTTGCTCAAATATTATGCGTATGTGTTATTTATTTTGACAATTAAATGATGGATTATGGCACTGACTACAGCTGTTTGTAAACTTTTAAAACAAAAAATAATTCCATAAACTACCCGAATGTTTTGCACGCAAAATAAACCTTGAATTTGAAGCTACTGATTGTCCTAATGAGGTAATTATGCACAAAAATGTGTACTTAGCCCTTTGAAACGTGCTAATGCCAATGAATTAGTGAGACAAAAGTCACACACACCCAACTGAATAACTTAACACGTCTTAATGTCATTACAGTAAAATGGTCAAGTTCATAAAGCAATAGGAAGCCAATAATGAACAATTATTTCTTTCTCACTCTCCTCAACATATATTTTTTTATTATTGCGCTTCTAATGTCTTCTTCGATCATAATTCATAAAAAATTATTGATTAAAACACAAGAGAATGAAATACCTGCTAATTAAAAACAAATGGTGCCACTGAAAACCGCAGAAAAATAGCGCATTTGCGATAAAAAAGTTTATTGCGTTAATTAAACACTCGTGTTGGCGTTATTAGTGTGAGTGCGAAACGCACAATGATCTCTGGTGCGAATGATAGCAAACAATGGAGTCATACATATTAATGCATTGAATTGCCATCGAGTTGTTTTACTACTCTAATGCTCGTGAACTTGAACAATGGCATGGCTCAATCTATAGTCAGGAACTGCGTTTCATATTGTCAACATATACTTTTTTATGTGAGAGCTATTTCAAGCTCGTGCGTTCGCTCATGAGTAGAGATAATTTTTTCAGAGACCTTGAAACTGCAATTTTTTGTACTGTTTGAGTCGCACAATTATATTTTTTATGTGTTGACTCAACTACATACAATTTACTCAGCTTTTTATAAAAAAAAAATATAGATGAGAAATTCAATATCACGCAATTCATTACTGATATGTAAACTTTTTGAATGTATTGAAACTAATTCACATGTTTGAAGTGCGTTTATATTAGTTATAAGTTCTCGCTATTTTTTATGACAAGCAAGCAGCTCAAAAACGATTGCGTTTTTTTTTCTATTTCGACAACAACAAATAAATGAGAGGACACATGTAGCAGCAGAGAAAAAACTTCATACAAACGCACTGCTGCTGCTACTTCTTATGTACTGTGCGTTTGAATGTGTATTTTTCTGCGCGTTTAAAGACATAGCAAAAAACGCACAAACATTATGAAATGAACAGAATTAGAGAGAGAAAAAATAAAAAAAAATTGTTCTTTCATTCTTTTTCTTCGCTGCTATTTTTCTTTAATTAATTATATACGCATGATGGTGAATGAATAATGAGTGAAAAATGATTTCTTTTCTATGCTTGATTTCACTGTCGTCTAATATTTATAATGATCGAGGTTCATGATGAATGAATATTAAAAAAGAAAAAAATTATTATGTTTTTGACTTTGAAATTATTTTAATTCATAATTTAAATGAAAATATTAATGGGTAAAATTCTCAAATTTTAAGGTTCAAAAAATATCCTTAAAAGAAGTATACATATGGGCAATTCTTTGAAGCAATTGATTCGACTTGTAATTCTTTTTCAACTTGTTTTCGTTCAAAATTTCAAAATTCGTTAAGAACAATCACATTTTTCAAAAACCGCATTAAAATCAGAATTTTTATTTACTGCAAATAATAGATTTCATCGTTCTGAAGCAGATAAAACACCATTTAAATATGAAATAAGCAAATATAGATGTTTTATGATTCATTGAAACAATTTCGAGTAAGTGCATAAGTTCATAATAAATTTTTTTTTTTCAAATACACTAATCTGATAAAGTTACACTCTTAAATATTGCAATCCATTGATAACTAGAAAGCAAGATAAAGAAAGAAATTTCATTATTTTGTTTCCGATATATCAAAATTAACAAGAATAGCTTCTTTGAGTTTTATGAAATTACAACTTTTTTGATCTGATTTCCCATCTATATATTTTATGTGATCTCTCTTTTTAAAGGAAATTGTCAAGTTGCGTTTATAAAATTTAAAAATTTAACGGTCAAAATTGCTGAGTGTCAAAATTTTAATTCAATAACAAAAAGATTTCGATGAAAAGTTTAGAAAGAAAACGAAAAAAATTAAAAACACATTTCTGCAATATTGTATAAATAAATAAATGAGCGAGTAAGTAATAGCAATAACTGACAAAAAAGAAGAAATAATCGTGAGTTTAAGTAAGCACTCGGCAAAAGAATACATAAAAAATAAGCAGAAAAGAACTCAACACGCACAATAATGTAATTGTGTGTATAGATTCTACTTGTTCTTCGTTTTCTTCTTCATCATCTTGTTACTTTCTGCTGCTCTTGTGTATTTTTTCAAAATTGCTTATTAAGAACTTTTTTTGAAGTTCATTTTTTTCTGCGCTCTTCGGGGATTTGGTTCATGCAGGAAGAGACGAGGATTTAGAAACTTTTTCCTCCTCTTTTTTCCAATATAAAGCGATTGAATCGATTTCCAATTTTGCTTTTAACGACAAAAAAACAAAAATAAGAAAGAGAAAAAGTTTGCTGGAAAAATGCGAATGCCACAAAATGCGCAGCCATTTTATTTACAGAACAAGTACAACACAAAAATGAATTCACAAAAACGCAAAGCATTTGCATACATAAAACACATGACAATGACATTTATGACGTCGTTATTCATTAAACCTCTTCCGGTGTATGTGTTAAACTTTGTATGCCGCATTATTCTCAATACACAATTTTTTATCGCATTATGCAAAAATGAGAAACGAAATCGTATGAGTAATTTGTTTATTCGTTGAAAAACACTTTGAAAATGAAATGAATTTTTTTTCATTCTAATGTGTTCTTTATATGTGACACAAATTTTATGCTATGCAAGCCTATGACCATGTGTGAGGTTGAATTTTGTTCTTCCTCAATTATATTGTAATTTTGTTTGTTGTTTTAATTCTTATAAAAAAAGAAATTTTTTATATGAGAATTTCTCGAAAAATTCATCATGAAAATATTTTAAAATTTCAAAAATCAAAATTGAAACATTTTTCAAAAATCTTTTCTTTTTATTTCAAAACTCTAAAAGTGATTAGAGTTACATAAAAAAATTTTGAACGATCACTTTTCATGTGCCCATAGCCTGATAAAGAATAAATTATACACTGAGAAAAATGTTTTTTAACTGGCATAAAGTTTGTGCTAATAAAGCATAGTTATGAGTCCTAAAAAGCAAATTTTATTAGATTTATAAAAATTTTTATGACGCTTATAAAAGTTTTCTACCACTTATAAAAAGTTTTATGAGTCTAATAAAGATTGCTTTTTAGGACTTATAACTGTGCTTTATTGGCACAAACTTTATGCCAGTTAAAAAAGATTTTCCTCAGTGTATATTGAATTTAAGTTGACATGCAAAAATTTCCCCCATTTTATAACTCACATGAGAGAGCAATAATAATTTTTAAAAACAACTTTCGATTGCACACATATGCATATATAACTTTGCATGCATTCACACATTTGTGCATTTTTATTTGCCGAACTTCATTGCAATATTTTAATTCGTTGATTGTCGAACGTGTTTACGAAGCGCAAAAGCAAGTTGCAAAAATAAATCTCCATTTTGAGTTAAGTGCTGCGAAACAACCTAAAGCAGCATTATTATAGACTCTACATACAAGTTTTTTATTATTCTATTTTCTGCGTTTCGCATTCACGTTGAGAGAGTGATGGGGAGTTAAGAAGAAGCAACTCGAGCTGCACAAAAATGATCTTTTCGCTCATAGCACAAAGTCAAAATGACGAAACCTGTTTTTTTTTGCCTGCTCTTTTTCTATACACACATTCTTAATGATCTTCTCTCTTCTATTTTTTTTCGCCATACACTAGAAATAATAAAATACATTTTTAAAACATTGCTATAAAAATTCTCTATTGAGTTTCATAGATGATGATGATGATGAGGATCTACTTATACGCATAGTGGTGGGCAAATGACTGAATTCATTTATTAAGTCGATCTTCAATCACAATTTATTGCAAAACCTCCACATGTGTATTAGATTCCATTTACAATGTGCGTTTCGAGAATATTTGAATGCTAAGTACAAGGTAAAGACACTTTTAACGGTCTAAAAATAAATAAATATTAATTTTAAAAGCATTCTTTGATAACGGATAAAACTTTTGTTTTAATTTTCAACGTTTACATTTTTGTAGTTTTTCTAATATTAACAGTCAATTTTCTTTTGAAGAAAGTTTTAAAAAAATCAATTTATTAAGAATAATTTTCAATTAAAACTTTTCCTTACTTAAATAATAATTAAACTGAAAAACAACAAATATTAGAGAGCGATTCTCAAATTTGATTGAATTTTAATTTTTGCAATTTCGTAAGTTTTCTAAATTTGTTTTGAGAATTTAAAACAACCGTTAACAAAATAACTTGAATTTATGGAAAAATTAATTAAACAGCATGAGAAAAGATAAGTCTTAGGCTTATACTTTTATTAAGTCATACACTGAGAAAAATGTTTTTTAGCTGGCATAAAGTTTGTGCCAATAAAGCACAGTTATGAGTCCCAAAAAGCAACTTTTATTAGACTCATAAAGATTTTTATGACGCTCATAAAACTTTTTATAAGTGGTAGAAAAGTTTTATAAGCGTCATAAAAAGCTTTATGAGTCTAATAAAGTTCGCTTTTTAGGACTCATAACTATGCTTCATTGACACAAACTTTATGCCAGCTAAAAAACATTTTTTTCAGTGTACAATTATGCTTTAAATTCAAGATTTTAAACTTTCTTTCAAAATAATATAATTTACAACAAAATCAAAGTTTTAAAATCGCTCATAGATCAATCAATTCAATCTTTGAGAATTTTACAACATTTGCAGACAACAAGGTTGCAGTTTCAAAAAAGTTTATTAATAATAATACATATTTTTGATACTTTTAGATTAACTCGCAACTTAAAATTGTACAAAAGTTTGTTTTCAATTCATTATCTATCTTTTATGAGTAATCTGATTAACTTTATTTCACTCAATATAATAAATAATAAATTCAAAAATCTTCTACAAATTAAAGTGTCTCTACCTTGACAATGAATTTGGTTAAAAGAAAAAATTATTTATCCACAGGTGAAAACCTGCTAAATAGCCCTTTTTTACATTTCAACATGGCATTCGTATTCATAATACTGCCTTATTACTGATGCTGAATATTAACGAATATTACAGGAAACATTTGAATCGAGCTCGCGAGACACACATTCGCATACGCACAATCAAAAAGTTAGCCAAAAAGAAAAAAACTAGATGGACTGTATACAAGCAAGAGCATCGAAATGAGCAGAAAATAAAATCATTTTTCTATGAAAGATTTTTTTGTGTTCGTTGAGACCTTTTTCAATGCCAAAAAACTTAAATGAATTTATAAGCGCGCCGAATGTGTGCGCGAATCATTATGCAATGCCCTTTTTCTATGAGAGCATTTACAAATACACACTTTGCTTTATGATATATAAAAATAGCTCACACATGTGCTTATGCGTGATACTTGAGGCCCATTTTGTGTAATTTAAAATAATAATGAATCAACTAACTGCCTTTTTTGCTTTATACAACTTGATTTGTAAGTAAAGTGCATGCAAAGCTGAAACAAACAATAATTCAATGTTTGCCTTGACAAATTTCATTACTGTCATGATTCTTTAATGCTCCGCATGATGATGAAATTAAATTAGGTTCAATGGTGACATTTTTTGGGAGATCGATATTGATTTAAAATGTAAAATTTATTCTATTAGATAAAAATTGATATTTTTGTTATTTGTTGACTTGTTTGTGCGTCAGTTTCTTATCAACGATAATGCGAGTGAAGATCATTGAATTTTCTTTCGCAAAAATTTTGTATTTAAAGAGATCGTTTTAAAGAAGACTGTTCATTATTATTAAAATGTGCTTATTAAAATAAATGCTCACTCACCATCAATCAATTCAATTAAATATAATTTTATTTCTTTTTTGCTTTACATTTCTGTTGTTAGCCATAAAAAGTTGTTACATTGTACAAATAATCAAACTGTATGATCATTTACAATTTCATGGTTTGTAATAATTAAATTTTTACATTTCAAAAAATTCGTTTCAATTTTGGTTTTTGGGTTGTTTAGGTCGTTCTTTGCAGCAAAAATAAACCAATAAATGATAATATTCAATATAGACAATTAACTTCTGAAAAAAATTTAAACTTTCGAAAATAAAAATTTGTGCAAAACAATTCACTTAAAACTGTCCTAATTTTGCTAAAATAATTATATAAGTCATTTTTAATGTATCAATGTGAAATATCTTGGCTGAATTAAAATTTATAAGCATTCTAATTATCATTCTTGATAAATATTCTAAAAATGTTGTACTGCTTAAAATTGCTGAAACTAAATTATGTAAAAATTCCAATGATGAATCAAAAATTTGTCGATAAGAAATTCAAATTATACAAATTACCAAATCAAAATCCAAAAACCCAGTGATATTTTCCATAATCAAGTGCAAAAAAATCAATTCTTTAGGCATTTCCTGTTTACACAATTCAAAAAGAAATTCAATATCAATTCAAATATAAATTTTTAAGTAAGTGTGTTTGCACGAACATTTACGCATTTTTAACTATAACCGCATTCACATGCAAGTTCGTATTTCATTTCATGCGTTCGTTGAACGAAAATAAAAAAGTTCAAACAAAAAGAAGAAA
>JACWBX010003660.1:10888-64882 GCA_014622435.1 Polypedilum pembai
AAAAAACATTTATAAACTAAGGTGTAGCCTTATCGTTTAATAAGGAAGTGGTTAATTTATAATTTGTATTGTTTATGTTCAGTTGTAGATCGAAAATTTTTTATGTTAACTAAAAGTATCTCAGTTATGAGTTGGAAAACTCAACTTTTTAAAAATTTCTAACCACACATAACATGAAATGAAAATTCAAGTTCCTACATGCAAAGACCAAAGCAAGAGTGTGCAATGTGAAAATTGAAAAGTGAATTGAATTCTCTGGAATGAATGAAAGCGAAATCGCATTTCGCACAACATCGTCTTTTATAGCAAGTCCACACTTGCACACATTCACAGTACTCAAGTGATATGTGAAAAAATAAATTTTATTAATAATGATGATAATAGCACTTGAGGAATGATCACAATATATAGTATCGAAAGTAATTAGAAATTGAAAGTCGATTGATCCGATTATATGTGTTGAAAAAGTCATTTGAGCTGTAATTTTCGTAGCTTATTAGTTTCCAATATATTAGCGGCATTAATGCTCTCCATGTCTTGATTTGCAGTTTCTCGACCTATTTTATTTCTTCAGAAACAATGATGTAATAAGATGATAGCTTATAATACATTTCATTGTAGAGATTTATGTCATAAAATTTAGGCCAATTAAAATCTGGCTCGGTTTGAATCATTAAAGCGTGCAGAGTGTAATTTTTTTTCTTGCTGTTGCTACTCTCAAGAGCAATCTATTCATACATTCGCTATTCACTTGCTCGTTTGAGTATTTTGAATTTTGAAATGAAATGGCTTCAAATTTAATCGTATAGTTGGCTAGTTTGCTACAAAAAAGTGAGAATTTGGAGCAAGTAACGACTTGTCTATTTAACTTAATTATTTTTTTTTCTTTAAATTTTGAAAGTAGGAAAATAATCGATTTTATTTTCACTTAATTTTCGCAGTCAATAGAGCGCAAAGAACAATAGTAGATGACACAAATTAAAACTGTCTTCGCTCTCTCACCACATACCCAAATACCTTGACCTTTCTTTATATTACATCGTATTGCATGTCTTGATCACACATATAAAAAGACGCATGTGAAAATATGAATGATGATTGATGCCATAAATGATGTCTATTGACAGTGAAAGTAATTCTCTCGTTCACTCGTTCAGTTCATTCATATTTTTCAATGTCATGTCTATGTTTCCTTCTCTACTCACTTACTTATCATGATTACATGCTATTATTGTTGAGCTAGGCAATAACAATTGCTCATAGCAGCGTAATAGCATGCTTAGTGTGTAGAAATAGCGATTAGATCATTATTACAAGCTATTTCAGTCTTAAAATTTACAAAAACTTATCTTTTTACTACTATTTAAAAATCAATTTTTATTTTTTTTCTCTCTATAGTTGATGAACTCGTTAGAAAATGGTCACCTCTTGTTTGGTTGGCACCCAATGAAAAATTTCTACCGGGCGATGTTAGAACATTTTTATCAAACGTTCATGCAGAACGAGAAAAGCCGAATTCTCAAAAAATCAAAGATATTGGTGATAATTTAAGTAAATATAGTCATTATTACGAAGATCTAGTTTATTATGATGGAAAGACAAATGCAAAAATCGGTATTATGGCGCAAAATAATAGAAGGAGAAGAAATTTTGATAAAGACACCTCTCTTGAATATATTTTTGAATTACCCATCGATGATGCATCTGAAAACTGGTTTCTTGTGACTAATGAAGAGCTAGGTAAGCTTTAAAAATTACTTCAATATAGTCGTGCTTAATTTATATTATCTAGATAATTTAATGAAAAATAAATCGTCATTCATATATGGAGAAGATCCAAATGCAGTTCCAGTTTATGCTGTAGTTAGTATGTGTTCGAGTGATAAGGACTTTAATTTCAAAAATGGTAAGACACAAAGTTATTAAGTCAAGCAGATTTCTAAATTTTAATTTTTTGTTAAAAATTAGAAATAGATACAGAAAGCAAATGGAAAAAGAATCCTTACATTCCACTGACAAATACGCCTGATATTAATGTAGACTTAAATTCATTGCACATTCTACCAAAAAAGCCACCAGTACGAGAATTTAGACCATTAGATGAACTCGATAAAACAACATTAAACGAAATTGAAGTTGACAATTCATTAACAGCACAATTTGCTAGAAGAAAAAGATCAGATGAAAGTGCTGAGAGTAATAAAATTAGTGACTCATTTTCATCTATGAGTATCAAAAATTTCAATACATCTGATAAAGAAATGGGGAATTCTTGGAAAGCCATCACCGCTCCTGCTCCTTCTTCTCAACCTAGCGTAGTTATTTACACTAAAGATGAGAAAATTATCCTCCCACCAACACCACAATTGCCATTATTTCAACAAAAAGACACATTGAAAATCACGAACAATCAGCAAACATCAAATCTTAACATACCACATTTTCATGTTTCTTATTGGATGTTTTATCCTTACAGTCAAGGAAAAACGATATGTACATTAAATCTTGGTCCACTCGGTCCAATACCAATCCCACTCATATGGAATATTTGCTTAGGAAAGAAGAAAGAATTTGGATCACATGTTGGAGATTGGGAACATGTTTCGATTGTTTTTCGTGGTAAAATGGAACCAGATGTAAGCCTTATTAATTCTTTCATAATATTGTTTAAAAATATATTATTTAAACTTTCAATTAGGAAATGTATGTATCTGCACATGATGCGGGTGCTTTTTACACATATGATAGATTAACTGGCACATTCGAGTATAAAAGTCAAGAAACTCGTAAAGGAATTCTGCAGCATCCAATTTTTCCCAAAACAATCATTACATCTGAAAATCATCCAGTTTTATTTGCTGCTGAAGGTAGTCATGGTTTATGGGGGTCACCTGGGAAACATAGATTTGTAAGAGTCCCTCGGCTTTATGATATAAATGGATTTGGAAAACCTTGGCAAACATGGACCAATGTTGAAATCATTTATAATGATAATAAAAGTAAGAAAAAATCCAGGTGTGGAAACGTCCGGATCGGCCAAAAAATCCGCTTAAATCCGCTAAAATCCGAAAATATCTGAGAAAATCCGAAAAATCTTTAAAAATTTTTTGTTTTTCATGATTTTTTTTTCTTCAATGTTGAGCAATCTTATCATCAAAAAAGCAGTTTTTGTACAAATGACATCATTTAGACGAAAAGTTTATGCATAGATATATGAAATTCATAGTCATAAAGGACTATAACAACAATTTTGAATATATGTACAGCATTGTATTGACATTGATGATGATGATTTCCTGTTACTCCACTGTGAAGCGTAGGGCGTTGTATGTGACTGCTCCAATTTGAAGCGTGTTCCGTCACACAACGAGTCATTCATCATTCCGACGATACGATTAATGAAGACAGGGGATGAGCCTGACGTTCTCGTAATATTCGTCGGTGGACCTTACCTTTTATACTGCGATCCGATAGCAGTAAGTTCTGAGCGTGAAAAATACCTGAAAATTCAGAATCCTCAAGGCTTCCACCTCGGGATTCGAACCCAGGACCATCAGCTTGCTAGGCCAGCGTCTTACCACTGACCCATCAAGGCAGCTCAGAACTCTAATTGACATTGCAGTGATCGAAAACGAATTCGAAATCGATAAAAAGCATGTAAAACTGAGTTTTTAACTTTTTGCACTTTGTTGATCCAGTGCTTTTCTTTAGTCAACTTAGAAGATTGAAATTTTAACAACTAAATATCTTTTCAAAGACAGTACCTTAGTGTAAAGTCTCTTTTTTCGTTTGCTATCTTAACCTATTTATCAAGTTCTTTCAAGCGATATGCTGAACTCATATTTTAAAAACATTGATTTTTCAAAGTTAATTCAGTTGTTCCAATGCATAATCGCGGGAAAGATGTCTTAAATTTTGTTTGATAAATGTAACACAAAAGTCTACTTTAAAGTCAGTAAGACAATATTTGTCTTTTTTCCTGCCTTTCTGTCTTGCAAAAACGATGACCTTACAATAAGCTACTGTCTTCAGTAAAACAATCCTTTTCCAACATTTTGCATTTCAAGAAAATTAACGTTCTTTACAAAATCTACTGCTTAAAAGTAGTTTTACCAACTCTGGTTACCTATTCTGCATAAAAATTTTATATTATGTTGTAATGCGCTAAACTTAAGGTATAGTTCATTCATTGCTACCTTCATATCCGTTTATAGAAACTCAACCAAAAGTGTATTAAAGTACGGAGCTTCGATTGTCTTAAGCTGCTGGGTAGTTATTTTCATCTCTGTTTAGCTTGGTTTTGATGTACTTACAGCTATTTTCGAACAAGTAGATAAAACTTTAACGCCTTGAAAGTTGAACGAATATATCACATTTTTACCCTGATAGATCAGTGTGAAAAAAAAAATATGAATTTCATATATTTTTTGATAAAACTTGATGACGACTGGTGTGGCAAAACACAATGCTGACATTCGGCGTGCACTATGAAGTGGTATAAGTTCCAAAAAAATTTGATGTCATCCTAAATTATGCGTTGGGACCTTTCCAACCTACCACTGAATCGCTTTGTTTTAAGATTTTTCCAAAGACCATAGAGTACTGCCTGAAGTACATGTTCTTTAGCATCTTGATTCAAAAATCACTTCTGATATGATTTCTATAAATTTTGTAACATTTAAGAACTTTTTGATCAACATCATGCCGGACCACCATTTACTGCCATTGACTTTTATGCACTGGTCATTGACAGATATTAACTCAAAATATTTTAATGTTTTCTTAATCTAAGCGACAATCTTTCCAAACCTATTCTCATATATTTAGTAAAACATTGAATTTTTAAAGTTCATATCTTTATGCCTGAAGTGCATAGCGTTGGGCATGATGTCTAAAAATTTCATTTGTGGCATGTTTTCGTGGTGTATAATGCATTTCTAGAAGGTTTTTGTCGAAAAAAAATTTTTCATCCGTGTTGGCACAAGTGCCTAACCCACTGATATGAACGGGCACGAAAAGGTCTTCAGTTATCTCTGCCAGTCAACATGCTATCACGGTCCTATTAACGTATTATTTCACGAAAATGCGTCAAAAATTTTACTATTTGATCCGAAATTTCCGCTAAAAATCCGAAAATTCCGCTTAAATCCGAAAATTCCGCCTAATTCCGAAAATTCCGCTTAAATCCGAAAAAATCTGCTTATATCTTTTCGTTTCCACACCTGAGAAAAAATATTTTCTTAATATATTTTTTAAGTTTAAAGTATCAAGTGCTCAGCACTTAATGTTAAAATGTTTTAGTGCTGAACGCTTATTGCTTTGATGTTTTAATGCTGAGCACTTAATATTTAATTTTTTCAAATTTTAATGATTTCATTACATACTATATTTATAAAATGTTTGACTAAATGCTTACTTACAGCTAAACGGTCTCTTAATCCAAATTGGATGAAGTATCGTGGAAGATGGGGTAACCCAAAAAATAAATGTCATCCTCTAAAAAGAATTGGCCTTCATGTTTGTGAACTTACTGATGGACCAAAGGGAATCCCCATGAAAACTTCTCACTTTTCTTGTTCGAACGAATAAACTATTTTTAAATTATCTCTTTCTTGTATATACCTTCACTTTATTTATTTCTTTTTTTCTCTGTTCACTAGCATTTATCCTAAATTTGTTCTGTGAACTCTTTCTTGTTTGTTATTTATTATAAAGTTAATAAAATATTTCATTAAAAAATTTAAACATTTTTTTTTAATCAATAAAGACATTAGTCTTTCTCAAATTTTATTATTTATCCAAAATTATCGTAAACGAATGTGATACAAAATCATCTTCAAAGTAAAATATTTAAGCATAGTAATTCAAATTGGCTTTCTTCTTAGCTTGCACTTCCATAATTGCATCCATAAAATCTTCATGAGTCACAGTACTCGCTGAACGACGAAGTGCAATCATACCAGCTTCAACACATACAGCTTTACATTGAGCTCCATTAAAATCGTCAGTCGTTCTGGCTAATTCTTCAAAGTTAACATCAGGACTAACATTCATCTTTCTTGAATGAATTTGCATAATACGAGCACGTGCTTCTTCATTGGGATGAGGAAATTCAATTTTACGATCGAGACGACCTGATCGAAGAAGAGCAGGATCCAAGATATCAACACGATTCGTGGCAGCAATAACTTTGATATCGGCTTGTGAACTAAAACCATCTAATTGATTTAACAATTCTAACATAGTACGCTGGACTTCACGATCACCGGCCTTTTCAGAATCAAAACGCTTAGTTCCTATAGCGTCCAATTCATCAATGAAAATAATTGCAGGCGCTTTTTCTTTTGCAAGAGCAAATGCGTCACGAACTAATTTTGCACCATCACCAATAAACATCTGAACGAGTTGTGGACCAGCAAGTTTTAAAAATGTTGATTTTGTTTGAGCTGCACATGCCTACAATAAAGAACAAATATTTCATCTGAAGATGTGAATAAAAAAAAATATAATCTTACTCTTGCAAGTAAAGTTTTTCCAGTGCCTGGTGGGCCATATAAGAGCACACCTTTTGGCGGATGAATGCCGAGATTTTTGAATTTTTCTTTGTGTGTCATTGGCAAAACAACAGCTTCAATCAGCTCTTGAATTTGCTTATCTAAACCACCAATGTCCGAATATTGTTCCGTCGGACGTTCATCAACTTCCATAGCTTTAACTCGAGCATCATATTCAGCTGGAAGTGTTTCCAGAATCAAATAAGAGTCTTTGTTAACACCAACTAAGTCGCCTGGCTTCAATTTTTCAGGATCAACTAAGCCAATGACTGGTAAGAAATAAGTTTGACGTGTGGATGTTTTGATAACTGCACACTTTCCTTTACGTTGTGAATCGAGCAAATTTACTGCACCATCATCTTCTTCTTCCTGTGGATCTATGTCGAGCAGCTCAATTACATTTGAAACCAAATAAGGAAGTGTTTTGTTCACTTTAATTTTCTCAGTGTTGTCCTTAATTTTCTCGTTTTGTGCCTGTAACTCATGATTGATTCTCATCACTTCAGACTTCATTATTTTAATTTCATTGTCCATCAATCGAGTGCGATTTTGAATATCTTCTGTAGGCATACGTAAAACCTCTTCACCAAGCAGTTCTTCGTCTTCCCATATAGATTTATCTTCGAGTGTTCCTGCCATTTTATTCACTTTTCTATTAAAGACTTAATTAATTATAAAATTTTGTTTTTAAGAGAAAATTTTTAAGAATGATTTGCAAAACTTGTAAACTCTTGCTCACTTTTTTCATGCTGCAGCTGAAATTGCTCAAAACGTTTTTAAAAGTCAACAAATTTTTATTTCGTATTACACTTAAAAATTCAATTAAATGACATCTAGTAGATCATCAAGTTTAGAAAATCGTGATAGACGAAGAAGGTCTCGTTCAAGAAGTAGACAACGAAATAGAAGAAGATCTGATTCACGCAGTGTTACACCAAAAAGAAATGAAAGGCATCATCACAGAGACAAATCTAGAGACAGATCATATTCTAAAAGTCCAAAAAGAAAGGAAAGAAAGAGGAGAGATAGAACACGGTCTAATGATAGACAGAGAAAAGTTAGACGAAGAAGAAGTTCAAGCTCAGAAGAACATAATCGAAAAAATGTAACAAAATGGAAAAATGACCTTTACATTGATAATCCAGCACCAAGAAGTAGGCCTCATTTTAAATTACATGATCGACATGAAAATAGACATAATCAGAAACAAGAAGATTTCTTACATGGTAGACGATTAGAAAGAGAGAAAATTGGTGAAGAAGGCATTAGCACAGTTTGGGGAAAATCTCCACAACGTGACGAAGATGATGAAAGCTCATCTGATGAGAGTGGACGAGAATCGAAGAAACATAAAAAAAATTCTAAAAAGAACAAGAAAAATTCAAAAAAGAGTAAGAAAAGCAAAAATAAAAAGTCAAAAAAGAAGAGTTCGAAAAAGAAACGACGCAAAGCTTCCTCTTCATCATCAAGCTCTTCAAGTTCTGAGAGTGAGAGTGAAAATGAAAAGTGGGTGGAAAAAAATGTAGAAAAAAGTAAAAAGAAGGACACTGCAGGTGTCGCAAAAACTTCAAATAAGGACGAAGAAGATGATGGTGAAGTCGTTGGTCCATCAAACAAAAACACCGGAAGTCTTAATCAAAAAGATTTCGGAAAAGCATTGTTGCCTGGAGAAGGTGCTGCAATGGCCACTTATGTTCTTGAAGGCAAACGTATTCCACGTCGAGGTGAAATCGGACTCACTTCTGAAGAAATTTCCACTTTCGAATCTGTTGGTTATGTGATGAGCGGTTCAAGACATCGAAGAATGGAAGCTGTCCGTATTCGAAAAGAAAATCAAATCTATTCGGCTGATGAGAAACGTGCTTTAGCAATGTTTAGCAGAGAAGAACGACAGAAGCGTGAAAATAAAATTTTATCACAGTTTAAAGATATGATAAGTGCAAAGACATCAGCAGCAGCGAATAAGAAATAATTTTGCGTTTAATATAAAAAAAACTTTTTATTAATTTATGATAATAAATGATGATTATAATGAATTTGATTATTCTGTTTTTTCATTTTCACCTAGTAAAAACCATGACATTCTAGCATCTACTGCTGCATTCCTTACAAGTCTTTTTGGATCATCAAGAGCATTTGCTAGCTCATGAGTGACATTGTTTTTAAATGGCACAAGCGAGAAAAGAGGGAATTTTGTCAAATTCTCTAAACATTTGCAAGCAACAATTCGAACTTCCATTGACTGTTTAAACTGAGAGAGCTTTAAGAATTCTTTTACAAGTCGTTGTAAGTGTGTAAGAATAAACTTGTGCTTGTCATGAATTAAATTGTTAAAAATTTTTAAACTTAAAAGAAGACGCTTTGGATGAGGATCTTTTTCATCAGCACCACTTTCAATGCACTTAAATAAAATTGGTCCAATTTTATCAATATTCATTTTTATCACTACATGTGGAGTAATTTGAAGAATATGAGCAAGTGCAGTCAAGTGATGATCACTAAACTTTTCCAATTTTCCTTCTAAGAATTTCATTGCAAGCACAAAAATTTTCTGCTTAAAAAGATGTTTGAGAAGTGGTAAATGAAGTTCGGGACATTCAAGAGAGATAATTTCAAAAGCAAGTTCTGCTGCTTTTGATAACTTTGGATGATCCAAAAGTTCTGATAACGTCTCTAAAATTGCTGAAGCATCGGGATGACCACTAGTTAATAAGCCTTTTGCTACCCAACCAAGTAAAATAACGGCATGATGATTTTGCTTTTTGATTTCATCTTTAATCAAATCTAAAATTTTATGCAAAATCCTATTGTGCTTATCGTCAATTGGTGCTCGATTAAATAAACTACAAATCAATTGATTTGCAATTTTTCTTGTTTTTTCGTCCTGTGTAGTTAATGATAATTTGGTCAATTCAGCTATTAATTGCTCAAAATGTCCCTGCAACGGTACAGAAGCATCTAAAAATCCAAGTATTCCTGAAGTTACATATAGATCAGAAATTGAAGATTGTAATTTCATTGAAGGTAGATAATTATCTACAATTTCTCTTTGTTGATCTGCTGGCAATGTTCTCATCAACAAACTTATAACAGTTGATGCTTCGTACATAACATTTTGTGCATTTTCTACATCCAAATTTTTGATTAAATCAATCAATTTAATAATCAACCGCCACTCAGTATGCAATATCATTGCAATCTCTGGAGATTTTGACTTGCTTAAAATTTCACGCAATACTTCTAAGACGACGAGTTGTATTAATGATGATTTATTATTAAATAAATTGACACAAATGACATCAATGATGTGTTCACGTAATTCGGGAACTACCAACATTGGCGATAATGTGGTGAATATGTTTTTAGCAAGCACCGAATCATTATAATTTTTGGACAAAAAATCTTCAAGAACAAGTTTATGAACTTCATTTGGATAGACTTTTGCTAATTCAAGTAAACATTCATCTTCTTGAGGAGATGGTTTAAGCAATTCTACTTTCAATTTTGAATAGACAACTTGTCTATTTTCATCACTTAAGATAGGCACCAATTTCGTAATCACTTTCCATGTTGATTGAAGTAACTCGCTATCACATGGAAATATGAAAATTTTCATCAGTAGTTTCTGTATGTTGAGCATGTAATTATCATTAGCGTAATCTTTTAAAATATTTTTATCAGCGATTATCTGCAAAATTTTTAGAAAATCTTCTAAAACTTCCCGCTTTTCTATGTCAGTAATCTCTTCGTTTGTTGTCAATTCTGTGATAGTGATTGGTAGAAATTTATTTGCCACATACATGCATGAATTATCACATGCTTCAGCGCATTTGATAACGAGCTCCAGTGTAGGTTTAAAAAGATTAGAGTCACGATTTAAGAGCGTCCCGATAGTGATTGTGAATATTTGACTGAGAATGAGTTCCAAATTTGCTTTATCATTTTTAACGGATTTGATGATTGAGACAATTGCTTCAAGCGCTTTTGCCCGAATTTCCTTATTATTCGTTCCGGGAAGAAGTTCATTCTTAAGAGCCTGCCAAATTTCATCAAAGTGCTCTAAAGTCGATTTCGCTTCAAATTTTGATGCGGCATATGACTAAAATAAATAAATAATTATTAATTTTCGATTAAATTTTATATTTGCTTACCAAAAGTTCAAGAGAGTCCAATTTTGCGACAGTTAAATCACTATCCAGTTTTTCAAGCGCAAGTGGATAACAAAATTGAGCAAATTCTTTTGATGCACATAAACAAATCTTTAGTTTTTCAGCTAAAAAGTCTCTTGTGATAGCCTTTGGATCATTTGGTGATGGATAAAAATCGATGGGAAAATAACAAGAAAATACCTCAAACATTTCCTCATTGAAATGTTTTAATGCATATGATTTTATGAAGCGTGGTAAAAACTCAAACAAAAATTGTAAATTCCTTGGGTCTCTTTCACCCTCAACTGCTTGAATGACTCCGTAAATAAAATCAGAATCATATGCCTCCAGTTCGTCATGATGATTTTCAGACAACACTTGTATTATGCTAAATATATTAGCTCGATCGTTTCTTACTTGAGATTGACAAGGTATTTGAGTAAACAGTTGACTTAGAATATTAACAGCCTCTGTCGATGGAAAGTTTTTCATCTGAACTATTGCTAATAACCCGCTAATTACTTGTGGTGCTATTGAATGTTGATCTTTCATTCTATCAATGTAGAATTGAGTGATGAATTTTAATTGGTCAGTAGTCAAAAATTCTGATGGTAGACTCTTAAGTAAATCAGATAAAAATTTTGTGCCCTTGAGTCGGATTTCGACATCTTTATGAGTCAAGGCTGGCCCAAGTTCTTCAACTACAACACTTATATCTGCTCTCTTTTTCACAAGCGCTGAAGCACAAAGAAAAATATTTAATAGAATTTTATCAAAATTAATTGAGTCACAAAATATGATTAATTTTTCTAAACTCACATTTGGCAACATGTTGCAACTTTTCATCCACCTTTCCTTCGCCTTTTAGAACGTCAACAATCGATTGAGTCCATGGAAATTTCATATAATTAAATTTATAATTTTTTAAAACACACACTTTGTTTTTATGTTTTTATGAAAATGTGACAAAATTTTCTGATAATCCCTACAAATTCAAAACTTGAAATAACGGAATTGATTATATAAAAAATTTTATTGATCATGATGAGAATAATAAATAATAAATGAATTAAATATGCGTATCAAGCTAATCGATTTAACACAAATATATAAATATTTTCTTTATTAAATCATTACTTTATAAAAATTAATATTTTCTTTAACAATTCTTTTTTGCCAGATTATTGAGCAAATTGAAGATAATTTAATTTTTATTATAAAATATTTTTAAAAAATTTTTAAATTTTTAAATTTTTATTAGAAATGGGGTACGACAAAAAACATATTAAGAGCTAATGTCACAATAAAGGTAGATATATGAGTGAAAGGCATTATTAAGGTTCTTGTTTAGTATCTTTTCGGTTATCGAAGCTATAAATAAATTTCAGTTTCGTAAAATATCTAGGTATCTTCTCGAATTTGGGACGGAAACATAAAGCATGTAAATAATTTTCTTAATTTTACTGAATGGAAACAATAATAGTTTTAATTTAACATTTTGATTCACAACTTTAGAGTATAAATTTGTTTACAGATTTATAGTGTCTAAATCTGATAGTGGTAGTCGAGGACTCAAATCACTATTGGCCGATGAACTTCCTGGTAATATTTTGTTTATTTTCAACATTCCATTATTCTCCATATGCTGATGTTGTTTTTTAACACTCCCAAGACCAAGTGGATATGCCGCTTCATGACCTTGTGGCATCCTTCGCATAATCTTACCTGACGTAATGAGACGACCAAATCCTTCCTATAATTTGAAAAATTATTTTAAAACTTGAGCAAATATTTGTGAAAACATTGATTTACCTCATGTGCAAATGCATAAGAAGATCTTAAAGATCTCCTTGATCTACGAGCAGATGCAGTTCTGATAGGGATTGGTTTGGCTTTTTCATGCTTCATTTGTCGTTGCTTCAAACGTATTCTATCAGCCAAATTTGGATGACAGTCGAAGTTGTAGAATCGCCAAGCGAGAACAGGCACCATGAGAATAATGACAGTGAGAAGAGTCGTAAGCCAAAAAGTAGATTCTGTGATTGCTTTGGCAAGAGATCCTACATATGGTCCGCGAATCACATAATTGTAAAAACTATCGAGTATAAAATACCACAAAAGACTTCCCCAAACCATTATATGATTAAACACTGTCCAATAACCTGTATCAAGTGCTATCTGTAAATTGTTTTATTAAAAAATATTTTAAAGTAAATAAATAAAGAAAGAAAAAGAATGTATTACTTGAGCAGTATTATCTAAAATAAGAATTGTAGCAACTACAGATCCAAGAAGCATCTGATCACTAAGAACATGACCATCATGTGAAATTCTATCTCCGTAATGGCCTAGATTAGCAATAATTAAATTTTCAACACAGAACAAATAAAATATGAGTAGCACTTACCATAAGGAACTAGAAAAAGTACAAGTGAACTAAAAACACCATGAATAACACTCTTCACGAATTCTTTCGTGTTGAAAAGCGCATTAGTTAGGCCTGGTGTGTAAAGCTTTGGATACTCAATACTGTTTTTGTCCGACACATCTTGTTCAAAAATGCCCAAAGCTAAAACTGGCAATGACGTATAAAATAAGTTGTATACTGATATAAACATTGGATCGAAGACGGTCTATTGAATTTAAAGAATAATGAGCATCAATTTATGCATATGTAAAATCATTGCTTGCCTGAGCACTGAATCCACAGAAAAATGAATACCATAAATGGCACAGAGTGAAAGCAAAATTCTTGTAGAAAAAATATCTCAGAAATTTGCACATTCTATAGTAACTCCATCGTCCGTGTACAAGTAGAAGTCGCTCGAGAAATCTAAATTGAGCTATAGAGTAGTCACTAGCAAGCACAGCTTGCATACCCTCTTGTCCAGATATTCCAACCCCTATATGGGCTTCTTTAATCATTGAAACGTCATTTGCTCCATCACCTATTGCCAATGTAACTGCATTTTTACTACGTTTCATGAGAGCCACAACAAGTGCCTTTTGCAAAGGTGTCACACGACAGCAAATGACTGCTTTACATTGCTACAGATAAAGATAGATAAGTTTCTGAATTTAAGAATAATTTAACTAATATAAATGAAAACTTACCACAGCAATTTCTAAAAATTTTTGCTCAAGATCCATTGAAAGGCAATGAACAAGCGAATGCCCATTTACCACTATTGCAAAACCAGTGCCTTCTTCAGCAACCGGTGTTGTTTGATTTGGAGTGGATTGATTCTGACGTAATGATGAAATTTCATTTCCATTTTCAAAAATATTATTTGCTTCAGAACTATTTGAGTTTAAATAATTATTAAGACATTCTTAATTATGAATTATTCACTCACCTAAAGGTAACAATTGAGATTGCTGGTGGAGTTTGTGTTTTCATTTCCTTTCTTGGATCGAATTTCATTTTACCATTTGCATTAGAATTAAGATTTTGAGCTCCATTGGGATGAAATGTATTAACAATTTTAATTGATTCTTTAAATTTTCTCAATTGCTGTTCTACTTCAGACTTTGTAATTCCATCAACAATAAATACATCAACCATGTCATCAGTCAATAAAGAGCATGAATAGCCTATATTTATTGCTGTTTCTTGTTTATCTCCAGTTAAAACCCAAATTTTTATTCCAGCCATTTGCAAATTAGCAATAGTTTCAGGAACGCCATCCTGTAAAAATTTTAATTTTAAAATAAATTTCAAAGTACATTAATATAGCATACTTGAAGTTTATCTTCAATTGCAGAAACACCAACTAATTTCATATCACTTTCAATTTCTTCATAAACTAAATCTAATTTCCCTTCTCGACTACTTAATGCCACAGAAGCATCCTGATACTTTCTTTTCCATTTATTATAAAAATTCTCCTCTACTTGACGCTCTGCTAATACCAATGTTCTCAAACCTTCACCAGCAAATTTCTAAACAAGGAAAAAGTGACAAAAATTAAGATGAAGACAAATAATTGTTGTCACTCACATTGAGATGCTCCTGAGTTCTATTTTTAATATCTTGCTGATTATTTCCAAGTCTATCATATATCACATTATCAGCTCCTTTACAATACAAAACTATTTTATCATTTCGTCTAAGAATGACTGACATTCTCTTTCGTAAATTATTAAAGTCTATTATGTGAAGCAGTTCATATTCTTCAATTTGTCCATTCACTTCAATTGTTATGCTTGTTGGTGTTCGTGCCTTGAAAACAAAGCCAAAATTTCTGGCAGCAGAAACAAGTGCAGACTCATCTGGACTTTGAGCTTGATAATAGAGTCGTCCATTTTTATATTCAGGCATGACAGTGTGACACAATGCCAATAATCGAAAATAATTGTGGGCGTCAGTCTCATCTGCACGAACTGCATTTAAAAGTTCCCTGTCGTACCATTTAAATTCGGGCTCATAATAGGGATTGAATGAGAAATCAACGGGCTTCGTATCCTATGAAATAAATTATGTTAAAGAGCAAAAAAGGCTTTAAAGCATTGTGTGCGTTGGAAAGGAATAAAGAAAAATGCTTAAGCAAGTGCACGAAAAATTTTCTGGGCAATGCAAACACACAAATTTAAAATTCACCACCGCATGCTCAAAAAATCCGTTAGCGGGTGCATATCTATCATAAGAAGATTCACTAATAATTGACTCCTCAGATTCAGCCAACATAATCGTTCTGTTTGTCTTTCCGTTCTTCAATTCGGGCAAAAATCTAACAGTCGGATGTTGTTGTTGCTTTTTCTCATTTTCATTGAAATTTTTATAAATACTGTTATTATTCTCATGCATTCCATTTCTTCCTATATTTAAATCAAAACTTGACAACGTCGCAGTCAACGGTGATGAGCTATGAATTGATGAATGTATTTCAGCAGAATGTAGCAATGAAGTTTTACTGGAGTTCGAAATTGAAGGCTGCAGAAGAAGGGTTTTGATGGAAAACTTAGGATATTTTATTATCAGGTTAAACACAAACAATAATTACGATACAATGAGAAATTTATTTGGTGCCATATCCAAAAGAAAAAAGAAATTTTAGACTACACCTACTCAATTTTGAATACTTTCAACCTTTTATGTGATTGAAAAAAATGATAAAAGTTAGTTTTTTTGACCTTTCACTATCTCATTAATCTACACACAAATTTTTCGAATTTACTATTGATGTTAATTATGAGTGACGAAAAATAAAATTTCATGTGAGGTATTTATAGATATGTATGACAACAAAATACGAAAATTTACTCACTTCTGTTATTTCCACTATATCACCTGTTCTCAAGTCAATAACATCACCAAACGAACGCCCAGCAATGCTACATTTATTGAATGTCATGATATTTTGTGTTAAAGTACCTATAGAAAGAAATTTAAAAAAATGTTAAATATTTAAAGAAAGATAAGAAATTACTTTTCCTTTTGCTCACCTGTTTTATCGGAAAAAACATATTGTATCTGTCCAAGTTCTTCATTGAGAGTTGTTGTTCGTGCCTTTGCAAATGTTTTGGTTTTCTTATGAAACATTTTCTCATCCCAATTAATTTGAAAACTCTGAGCAAATCTAATAACCTGTTGCACAAGATTAAATAAAAAAAGAAAATCGTCAGGTCATGCAAAGCAGAAAAATTTCATTATCATAATATGCTTACCTCTACGGAAACGTAAAGCGATATAGGCACAACGGTGTTAAGGACAATGGCATATGAGAAAAATACAAGTAGACCAATAATCGTAGAGCCCTGAATATGTTGTGGAACGATGAGTTTGTCCCATGGCAAATATGCTTGAAAGTAATATCCTATGAAACCTTCCCAAATGGCAGCAGCTACTGTACAGAATCCACACACGGATAGCAAAAAGAATACGATCTGCATTTAGGAAAAAAAGAAATAAATTTCAAATTTGTATTTGCCTCAAGCACGTGCTCACCCCAATGATTACAATATTCAATAGCTTGTCAATATTTGTTCGCTTGAATTTTGTTTTTCCTGAATTTTGCATGAGTTTCGTGTCCTTTCCGGCAAAGATGACGAGACCATAGCACCATTGTGTATTTCTGAGCACGCAACCACGCAATAAAAGCTTTTCATTGTCGAGTGGAAAGCGTTGATTTTTCCATATTAATGTTCCCTCAAATTTATTCAGCAGATTATTGGGAGGTTCGCAAATTATTTCTCCATTGAATTCCCAAAGCAGATCTTCACGTTGATTAAGAGCCGCAGTTTCCATAAGACATTGCTTTATTTTTAAATTAGTCTCGCCATCAAGCTCTGCTGTTTCGATGAATGTTAAACCATTCGGTTCACTTGAAGTTAAAAGTAGAATGTCTGCAGCAACAAATTGATCATTTTCCATGCGAATAATGTCACCAACCTAAATATAAGAGGGTCAGTGGGTCAAAATATTTTCGTTTTCGCATGGCAACTTTGCATGCTTACTTGTACGCCCGACCACTTTTCATCGACTAATTTTCCGTTTCTTAAGCATTTAGAAATTCGATTATTCACTTGTGAGTCTGATGCATGGCGTTGAAAGTCATCGTATGCGTCTTTAATTGCTGTTAACGTTAGCACACCGATTAATGGAATTGCCTTTTAAGATTACATAGAATTAATTATCTCTAATCGAAAAAAAGAAGAGAAAGAATTACCGTGGTGACGGGAGTTAAAGATGAAATTGCTGGTATGAGCTGTAGAATTAATAGACATAAAAAGTAGAAATTCGCTAAGCGTTGGAATTGTTCGAGAAGATTAAGTGGGAGAAATGTTAAGAATGAGTATTTTGAAGTTTTTATATAATTATTCTGAAAAAAAATTAAAAGTTATTAAATCATCATTTAAATATTCATAACATTATTCATAAAAAAAACAACTTTATATGTGTCCTATTTTACTCACAGCATAGTTAAATTGTGAATTGTAATCCCTATCATTTGCACGAATTCTACGCTCGTTTTCTAGAAAATTAAACAATGAATATGAAAGTAAAAAATCACGTTAGAATCATGTATAATTCATGGTTTTGTATTGATTAATTAGAGAAAGAGAGAACGAGAGCTTCAAGTTCATTGTGAATTCTCACAGTTAAAGGCCAATGGCAACAGGTTTGTTCAATTTAATTATTTTTAAAAAGCTAATTAATACTTTAAAATTACCACCGTAAATTGTTCGAAAGTAGATACTTGTGATAGAATTTCTAGCCGTTGTTGCAATAGCTCCAGTATGTGCTGTCGACGATACTGCTGTTGTTTTGTATAAATCCTGACTGCGCCAAACACCAAGCTTCTCTAAAACTGAGAAGAATGATGCACGAAATCCAATTGTGGACGTTTGTGTATGTGTGCTGACGCTTCCTTCGAGAATTGATTTTGTCGTCGCCAACTCGTCACCATCCAATTGTGATGTAGAGTAATCGATGGAAGCATTGGTGTTTGAGTTCGACAGAGTTGATTTAACATCATTTTCGATATTCTCGAATGAGACATTCGGCACAGAATTTTGATGATGATTATTGCATTGGATTGGATACTTTAAAATTGAAACTAAACTATGTAGACTGGAGCTTGAAGGCAACTTGTGTTTTTTGTGCTTGTGAGTTTTTGTAGAATGTCGAGAGAAGTTTCTCTCGAATCCATTTCCATTTTGATGACGATGATAGAGTGTTGTTGAAGTTGAAGGTGCTGATAAAGGCTTGTCCTCAATTGATTTCAATAAAATATTCTCATGCATAATTTATTACATATAATTCATGTCACTTTTCATTTTTAAAGTCATAACAGTCACATATCACACATTTGAGATCAAAAGAGAGGAAAAATTAATTCATATTTTAAATATTCATTTCTTAGTCCTTCTTCCTAGTCCATGCCATTGAATAAAGTTAATTTAATGCCATACTCATGTATGTGTAGTTAAAAAATATAAAGCTTACACGAGTATATTTAAATTATACGTAGCGGGCGACATATAGACTCTATAATTAGAAAATTATTACTTTGATTTTCTTCTAAAAAGTACAAATGCGTAAAATTTATTTATTGATTCATTAAAAGGTGTTGGTACTCTATGCATGTCGTCATTTTCTCTTTGTAAATTTTTTATCGATTTAAAGTAAAGGACAATAAACAATCAACAGTGAGATCTGTCAGTTGATAACGAAAACAAATTTATGACTAGTCTAATGTGCACATACAAATGTAAAATTATGTTGATTGTGATGGGTAATTAAAGCAATCAATATGTCAGTATAAATCAATAGTTTTCACTATCATTATGTGTCAGTCAGTCACTGAAATTAATCAATAAATATCACTCGGACATTATTATGAAAAAAAATCACTTCTTTCTGTGTTTCGCTTTCATTATGAAAATATTTTTCCTCTTCAGTTTTCCCACATTAAAATTTAATCTATTTCCTTTTGCCACACAATTTTTTTTACTGCTCCTCCTTTACCTTTTTCTAAATGAAAAATTCAACATTAAATCAGAGAGCATTCACTTGCAAGTAATTTGAGTTTGAGGAGTATTCTTTTTTACACTTATTAACACAACTTTTTAAAAGCTTATTCTTTTTAATTTCTATTTAAAAACACATCAAAAAAATAAATTTTTAAAATATAAATTATTCTTTATGTAAATTCATTACAGTCCTTTCAAATTGACGATTCCTACTCGAATGAAAAACTTTCTGGAAAATTCTTACAAAAAGGATAGTCGGTGGAAATTTGGAAAGTCGTATGCAACTACAACTTCTAAGCGGCATTTTCTAATTATTATTTCCAATCATGTAATGTAAACATTGTAAAGCACATGGAAAATTCATGTCCGCGCAGTGAGTGGAAAGCTTCAAATTAACTTTCCAATAATAATGAATAAATGACTGAAGCACATGTTACATCAACAATGAAACTTAAAGCTCTCTTAAGATGATGAAAAACAGAGACAAATCTCTACTTACGAACATCCTCCGTTTGATTACTTCTCGTCATGCTACTTTTGTGTACACTTTTAATCCCTGTATTTTACTTTTGTTAGTTTTTATCTCATAAATTGCTTTTCATAGTCTAATTGCTCATTATGGAATAAAAATAGTCTTTTGTTCTAAAAAAATGTCTTTTATATTTTTTACATTTCAACACTCGACTTTTTCCTTGTCAACTTCACAGCGTTTCTTGTTTTCTTATAAAGACACTTTGTTAATTCATCAATATTAACCATGTTTAGATTATCATTCATGACTCTGTTGTAATGTTATCATAATGCATTTCTTCCTGTTGAATAGATTCATTGTTTTAAAAAATAACTCTTCGGGATATAATTTTGTGATAAAATATTAAAGTTTGATTTTTCGAAATTATTCAATTTTTTTACACTTATTTTAACACATTAAGTGAGTGAAAAATTTAAACTATTTTATTTTTATAAATAAACACTTTTTATGAAGTTTTTTTAATACTGATAAGAAATAATGATAAATATGACTGTAATAATAAGAGTAGACCACAATTTCCGTAAAAGTTATTAATACAAATTCTCATATTCACATGAATCAAATGTAAAACAGAACTTTCTAGGAGAAATTTAAATTTATGATGATGAAAGTTTCGCAGAGTGTAAATAAATTAACATAATGTATACTAAAAGCTTTCAATATTTGAAACCATCAAATGTTATAGTCAAGTTCATATACGATGTATTGGTTCTTGTATCATTCATTGGTCAGTTCTCAGCTAGTCCTATGACTAATTCAATTGTGTTCTCAGTGAATTATTTACCGTGCAGACAATTTTCAAGGCCATAATTTCCCACCAACTATATAATAAAAGGTACAAATATACAAACAACAGATAAGTATTGATTGCTTTGAAAATTTCTTTTTTTCTTTCTCATGTCCAGCTAAAGGCATTCATACGTGAAGGTGAAGGTGGAAGGAGAAGAACAGTGGCACTCAGTTGTCGATATTCTCAAACACATGTTTCATGAACTTAACTTTCACTATGAAGCATACAATATTGTATACATAATTATTTCAAAACATATATCGTCATTCTTTGTCTATGTCATTTTACTCATCAGGAAAATTGAAGTTTTTTTTTTCTTCATTTATTATCACATTAGAACATCAAAATAGGTCAAGTTTCAAATTAATGACGTTAACATTGAGAACACGCATTATATCTTTCATGAATATCAATTTTCACACATATCATTGCAAACCGGTTTATTCTTTTTACAAATGAAATTATGAATGAACAAATTCCTTATTTCACTTTTCCGGAAATAACATTTCCTATAACACCACGAATATGTAATTATCATTACAAACATAATCCTAACACTTGCACTTTCTTTCTTTTTCTTCTTTTTTTCTACACGAATGTGATTTTCTTTTTTTTTTGTTTTGCCTTATTCTAACCATTAATAAGAAATCATAGTTCGCTTTTGGTCACAAAACTACTATTGACTAATCAATTATGTATGTCCACTTCTCTGGCTCTCACTTTGAAGGAAATACCATAGATACCAATTCGTGCGTAAGCTTTTTGTAAGCTCAGTAAAAGTAATATGTATTCGATATGATTAACTATGAAGGTAAACAGGGCTACAGATCGATGTTATGAACTTGTAAAGTTCACAATGTAGTCGAAATTGACTTTGTAAAAGAAAGAATAATAATTAGACATTGAAAATGATTGTCTTTGAAATTGGAAATTATAATGGAAAAAATTGCTTTGTTTAGTTAAAACTTCATTAATATTGAATAATAAATAAAGTAATTTAAAATTTTGTTAATTGAAAAGAAATTTTGGCGCTAAAATTCTCAACTAGTGACATCATAATAATTATTCGCAAGTATGATTCATTGGCAAGGTAAATAGAGACTAATTAACGGTCGTTTATGCCACACAGTAGTAAAAACACATAAATAATTCATAGAATATGTTCATTCACACATTTTTTGTTTGACAGCTGAAGGTGCATAGTTCTGATAAGGAATATAATAAAATAATTATCAAATACGTGTGATGGAATTGAGCGCTAAAGTTTATTTAAAATTTCATTTGTATTAACACAGTGTTAT
Source organism: Polypedilum pembai (assembly GCA_014622435.1). NCBI lineage: Eukaryota > Metazoa > Arthropoda > Insecta > Diptera > Chironomidae > Polypedilum > Polypedilum pembai. The sequence continues at coordinate 32,689 of JACWBX010003660.1, forward strand.
TTGTATAGTATATATAGAGATACTATCACTAAATGATTTTTCAAGGTTTGGAATTTGTATTTATGAATGAACGAACGAAACGAAACGAGCAATTAATGGCGATAATTCTTTTTTTTTCTGAATGAATATTTCCATATATGACGTGACAAAGAAAATATCGTACTTTTTCTATTGATCTATCTTCACATACTTGTAACATGTGTGCATTAAAAGTTTATTTAACGCTATGATTAAGATCATTAATGTCAGTTAACTAAAAAAAACAATATTGAAGGTTTTTCATTTTTGTCACACTGTGTGCTTTTATGATTGATGATGCTTTCAGGCTGATGCAATGCATCGAAAAAAATATTTCCTGAAATCGGTCCAAGTTTTTTCATTCTTAGTCAAGAAAAATAAAAATCATTTGCATATTGCTCATACGACACGTGAAAATATTATGCTAAAATGTACACTATTGGCGTTGAAAAGTAGAAGAAAAAAAATTGAATTTTTCACATTCTTGAACTTGCTTGTCGTCATAATTGATTTTTTACTTTTGTGAATTCGATATTATCTCTAATGATTATTTTTCTATATATTTTTGTTCTCTTCTTTTTTCACCTACGTGCTATATTGTATGTCACTTCAAAAAAAAACTTCTTCTTCTTAAATAACAAAAACCTATCTGTTCATATAATACTTTATTTATTGAATAATGTAAAAGGTTGTGTTAAATCTCTATCTCTCTGTTACCTTACACAATTCAATTTTTGGTCATATTTGCCTTATGAACTTTTCATAAATTTTTTTCATAACACTATGAAAAATTATCACTTAATAATCAACATGAAAATCCACGTATTGACTATTTAAATTATTCACAAATTAACAGAATATAAGTTACTTTAGTTTATTATCACCGTGTGCTTTCTTTCCCACTTAACTGATAAAGTTTTCAATAAAAAGTTTGTCTACTCTGCTTGAAACCTTCAAATATTCAATATCCTTCTTCGTTTCCGTAATTTTCACATGTTAATCATTAACGATTCTATTTATTAAACTATAATGATGTATTTTTTTTCTTTTTCTTCCACTCAATTTTCCTTCTTTAAATTATCATGAGAAAAATTGTTTTTTACTTCTCTCACACACACGTACATATACGAATAAGGAACATGTGAAGGAGATTTTTCTATTTTTCCGACCGTCACGAACGAGAGCTGAAAGAAAACTGAATGAGGTAGTTCATGAATGGCATATGGAAAGTGTACTTAGCATAGAAGCAATAAACGAAACATTTTCCAAAGCAATCACAACTGATCGTCTCTGTTTTGGTTTGAAACAGTCTCAAACGTATGTTTGTTTATATCTGCGCAGAAAAGACGAAATCGAGGTTCTAGCATGTAAATGAATGTTCACAGCTATTGTTCAAGAAGTAGTAAATGTAAATGTGGCAGTGAAATAATGAATATATTTTAAAATAAAAATATGAAATTACAGATTTGTAATAATTTTTATAAACAATAATATTGAATACATAAATTTTCTGCTTATTTTTTTAAAAAAAGTTTATTTTGTCATTCCAACATAACTAATAATTTCCAATGGTTTGTAAACGTCTGGATCATCACTTGGCACAAATGAAACATCATAACTAGTATTTGTTATGTTAAATCCTGAATGTATTTCTACTTTCTCTTCCAAATCAGATTTTTCATTGATATCATCGCTTATTACAGCAGCCACAGCTCCCACTTCGGCAAGTTTCTCAATTTCTCTGTTATGTTGTTGACGTTTTTTCGCTTCTTCTATAGCATTTTTGATTTTTGTGTCGCCTTCTTGCATAGCGAGAGCTTTCAAAAGCGATTCACAAGCAGCTCTAGCTTCATTATCATCAAAATTTGTTTCCTGCATCAAATCAATTCCTGTTGTGCATGATGAGATGATGTTGTCCAATTGCATTGGTGTTATTCGACTTAAAGCATCTGACTCAATTGATTGGAAAAATTGTGCCGAGTCATTGGCATGCAAAGCATTTTGTGTTCGTTTTTTTGTATCTTCAATAATGTTTTCAAGCATTTGCAGTGGTGATGTCTCCACAAGCTTCACATCAGTTCCATTTTGAGCGAGACTTACATCTTGCAATGTGTAATCACCTTTTACTACATCATTAAGAACATCCATTGAATTTATTTTAACTTCCTTGCCACTACCATGATAAACATTAGAGCTGAATTTTTGATAAATTTCAGTTTCTTGTGGAGTGAGAGGTATTCTACCAATAATTTTTCTCATAGCTCTCTCATATATGAACTTTTCCTTCTCAATTTGTTTCCTTCGTTTCTCTTCTCGAATTTTCTTTTTATATTCTTTAACTGCTCGAGGTGCTTCAAGTTTAGCATCACGTGGCAAATAATAGAGTTCACGATATTTTTCTGGTAATTTCATCATTTCATCTCTCGACATTTCTTCACCTTTTAGCATACGTCTTCGTAGTTCTGTTTGTTCATCGTCTAGAGGCTCCTCTGGTGGCATATAAATATCTTTTGGAGAAATTCTATCATACGTTCCAAAAATTTCTTCAAGCTTCGCCCATGCTTCATCTGATGCCATTTTAGAAATTTTATTACTTCAAAATTTAAATATTTACCAAAAAGAAAATAAAGAAATATCAATTAAAGGCTTTATAAAATTTTTTCAATCACAAAGACTACTAAGATAAAGTTATGAAAAAATTATTTAATTTCCGATTAATTATTATAGATGTTGATAAGTTCATTCATGAATTTAAATTTTCTTAGATTAATTTTTACTTAGTTCGTATAAATTTATTCTAACTTGAATATAATATTGAACTTTGATATTGATATAAAACTTTCTTATTGATCTTTTATTGATCTGGTCTTAATTTGGACTTTGATCTTAAGATTAAGAGAACCAAATTAAAATGAACGAAAATTTTTATGAAAATACTTTAACGTATTTTTTAGTAGCAAATTTGAAAATTTCATGTATGTAATTTTCTAAAAAATAACTTCAAGTGCTTTTAAATTTTTTTTATGAAATAATGTCAGAAAAGCCAGAAAATGCACCAGAGCATTGTCCTGGAACACAAAGTGATAATGCGGGAAAAGCAAATGCTTGTGCAGGTTGTCCAAATCAACAAATCTGTGCATCAGGCAAGTTATTTATTCGTTAACTCAATTTTAGATAGATAATAAAACATTCATTTGCAGGAGAAGCAAAAGGAAAAGATTCAGGAATTGAATTAGTAAAACAACGATTAGTAGATGTGAAAAATAAACTCATGATTTTATCAGGCAAAGGAGGAGTAGGAAAATCAAGTTTAACAAACCTCATTTCACGAACATTTGCTCATGTAAATGTCAATCAAAATTTCGGTGTTCTTGATATTGATATTTGTGGTCCATCTCAGCCACGCATGTTTGGAGTAATAGGCGAACAAGTACATCAATCGGGTTCAGGCTGGTCGCCAGTCTTTATCGAAGAAAACTTATCTCTCATGTCTATAGGTTTTCTCTTAGACTCACCCGATGATGCTATAATTTGGCGTGGACCGAAAAAGAACGGCATGATTAGACAATTTCTCTCTGAAGTGAATTGGGAATCTTTAGATTACTTGATTATTGATTCACCACCAGGTACGAGTGATGAACATTTGAGTGTGAGCACTTACATCTCTGGTTGCGATGGTAAATTTGGCGCTGTTTTGATATCCACGCCTCAGGAAGTTTCACTTTTAGACGTACGAAAACAAATTTCTTTTTGTAAAAAGATGAACATTCCAATTATAGGAGTTATTGAAAATATGTCATCATTCATTTGTCCAAAATGCACAACTGAATCGAAAATTTTTCCTAATAACTCAAAAGAAGTCAATTCAACTGAACAAATGTGCAACGATATGGATGTCAATTTTCTTGGACAAATTCCTCTTGATCCACGTCTCACACGCTGTTGTGATGAAGGTAAAAATTTCATTGTCGAATATGAAGATAGTCCAACTGTGGTTGTTTTAAAGGAAATTGTTTCTAAAATTGAAAAATACTTCAATGTATAAATAAATTTGACACGAAATAAGTTTGTTTAAAATAAAATAAGAAAATTGAATTTTCTTTTTATTCAAATTTGTCATAATTAAAAATTCTATAATTTTTTGTATAATAATAATATGTAGATACAATAGAGTGTGTAAGAAGCCTGATCTTATTAATAAGATAAATAGAAAGAAGAATTTGTGGAAGTGCGCATATGATAAAAATGTCGTTTAAAATTTCCAGTACTTTGATAATGCGCTATTTTGATGATGATGACCTTTAATGTCGAACATGGGTCGCTCGAAAGTCAGTGCATATTCTTTACTCTTTTTAGATATTTCTTGATCAAAAATCTGAAAAAAACCAAATTAATAATAGCTAAATAAAATTTTTATACAATCTTACATCATTTTCTTTCAACTCCAAATAATTGCCCAAATCCCATTCGTGAGTTGGTAGAGGTTGAGTGATGATGTTTTTTACAGCTTGTGCAACGCTAGGTAACATATGACTTTTCAATAATTGAAGTTCCCAAAGTGCACTTTGCAGTGCATTTGATTTGTTAGGATCACTTTCATCCATTAGAAATGGATCGTTTGAGATTTCATGTCCGCCATTTGGATCGCAAATAAGTCTTTTAAGTCCTGGATGTCTAATTATTAGATTACCAATAAAATAAAGAATGATGATGATATCCTGAGGTGGTGCAATTAGAGCTAATCGAGCTAAACGTTTTGCGAAAGCAGCCACAGTGTTTCAGGTAAATAAGATGATGACAAAAATATATCGGCAAGATGAAAAAGTCGTGGTTTGAATTTCATGTGAAAAATTTCTGGCTCAAACATGGCATAAAGTTTTTCATAAATATTTGGATAAGACATATTATATTTGTGAATTAAGATGAAGATTCCTTGCAGTGCTAAAAGTGCTATAGGTCCACCAAGATCGAGACTGTCCATTAAATAATCAGTAAGCATAGCGGGTTTTTCAAGATGCGGTAGAACTTTTTCGAGCAGCAGAACTAAAAGCTGACGTTGCGTAATATCGTTATGAGGCCATTGTATCACAAAATTCCAGACTTTGTTCACATTCTTTCTCAAGTTCATTTGCTCAAATTTAATCGATTTGCACAGAAAATTTTTCTCATTTTCATTATTATCATTACTACTGTTTTTGCTAGTTACCGTTGACGGAATCAAAACGTTAATCAACTCTAGATAATTTTGTATGAATATATTGTTGAGGTCGTTACTTCGAGTTGGAATAGAATTTTTCAAAATCAGTTTCCATACATAATAGCAAAAATCGTCATAAACAGTGTATTCTGAAACTTTAACAATGATATTCTTCATAACACGATGTGAAAGAAGGAGTTTGCTTATGACTTTGTTTAGTTGTAAAATCGGAAAATGATTTTGGTTGTTCTGGTGCTCTTCTAGTGGATAAAGTCCTTCGTTGCTCACAAAACGCATAAGTGTATTGAGAGCTTGTTGTGCATCACTATGTTTTTCATTCTCTAAACATTCTACAATCAAATCAAACGTTTCCGTATATCGTTCTCGCAGCCATTGTTTATAATTATTTTCAGGTGAATCTTCTAAAGAAAATAATAAAATTTATTAGACTTTTTTCATTAATCAATTCTTATTTATCACTCACGTAATGGCTGCATTGGAAGAATTATGACGGTCATATCACGAGATTTTAATAAATCAACAAAAATTGTTTCTAAAGCCAGTATGAAGGATGTAAGAGGTGCTCCTTTTTCGATTCCATTCTATGAAAAAATTAAGACGAAAAAAGGGCAATTTTTATAAAATCACGAAAGATGTTAATAATCATGCTTTTCTTACCTTAAAACTATCAATAACACTGCATAGTGCTTCTGTGTTTCTTTTGTTACTAAGAAACTCAGTTACTTTGGACTTTAAATGACTTTTTTGCGATTTATTGGACATTTTTCTGAAATTTTTTATAATGTGTTTTTCTTACAACTGAGCATCGAATTTTTTGAGCAAAAAATTCCGTTTACTCCTGAATATCATGTCTAGAAAGTTCAAAAATTGTAAATTTTGATAAAAGATTATTTCTTAAGAAAAACTAAAAACTTTATTTATTATTCTGTGTTTAAATCATACTTTTATTCAATGGCATATGAAAATAAGAAGAAGCAGCTCTTTGATTGTCTTGAAGAAGCTGAAAAAAAGCTCACTGGATCTTGTTTAGAACAGAGAGAAGAAGATTACAGAAATATAAATCGAAATTCAAGTCGAGAGCGAGATCGAAGCACAGAAAAGTATAAAAGAAAAGATAGCATTTTCAAGCAACCAGAGTTACCAATAAACAAATGTCTTAGAGCTCGAATGCGACCAGATTATGAGGTAATAAAATGAAATATCAATTTATTCGCAAAATAATAATTTCTTTTTAGAAAAATCCTCATAAATACAAACATTATACTTTGGCAGACGTTACAGACACTAGTGACCGTATGAATTCTTCTGCTGCATTTAGTTTCCTTCGTGAAATGGAAGAAAGAAAAAGTAATCAGAAAGAAATCGAAACATCAGAACCAGAAAAAATTGTTTTCAAAAATTCTACAAAACTACGATTAAAAGAGGAGCGAAATGAAGATCAATTGAAAACGAATAAAATTATAGGCAACAAGTTTGTTTGTAAAGAATATGTTGTTGGCGAGAAGAAAGAGAAAATTAAAAATAAGAAAGTCTCATCATCTGCTCCGTCTTCATCTAAATCAGCCAAACAATTAAAATTATCACATTTAGATGATGACGACGCTGAAGATGAAGATGATGAAAATTCTTAATAAATAATTATAAAATTTATTTTAATTTCGAGTGTATTTTAATATAAAAACTTTAAACTTTTTATGTGGTAAACACATAACATTTTGATGCAAAACATTTCTTTTTCACCTCAAATATTTCAAAAAGAAAAGATTGCCTTCGCTTTTCGTTATCACAAAGCAAAATCGATTCAAACTTATTATTTAATTCGTACACTAGCAGTGATGTGCTCGAAAATTTTGTGCAAATTCACTTAGCTAACATTTGTCTTTTCACAATTATTTTGTGTCTCCTCAATTAATTCTGTAATAGTTGCACCTTCCTTATTCTTCTCCTTATTTTTTTCAGCTAACCATTTTTTCTTTGATCGTTCAAATGCTTCAATAATCGAGCTCCTGAATAGTTTTTGATGAAGCACGTAAGCGCTTACATGACCTGTATTGAAAAAATTAAATTAAGTAATATATCAATATAATGATGTTGAACAAATACCTGCATCGAGATATCGAACTTCAGCACCTGGCCACAATTCTTCCAAACTAGTGCATCCATCACGTGGTACATAAGCATCATCTTTGGCACAAACAGCAATTATTAGACTAGTATCATATGGAACGGAAAAATTTTTCAAGTGTGTACATTCATCCATGACTCTGAAAGGACATGATTAAATTAATAATTAATTTTTAATTTAAATCTGTATAAGTCATAATTGTATACATACCCTCGCATAAATTGAAGAGCTTCTCTCTCCCACCAATTAGTTTTTCCTATTTCGATTTTCTCTCTTACAGGTACAATAGATTGTACAATTTCTTTTTCGTTTTTCTTTTCACTTTCATCGGGCGATAAAAGACTAATTAACTTTGTACGAGACAAATTGAATGCTGTAGATATAATTGTGCTAGTGTCTATTGCAGAAGTATCTGATTGAGGACAGGTATTTGAAACTATTTCTTGATTGTTGACACTATTTACAATTAATTTTGCTTGCTCTTCAATAACTGTTTCTCCATTTTTCGCATCTCTTAAGTTTTTCAGAGCAATTTTAATTTTTTCATTCAATTCATTAATTTCAGCTGCAGTCAATTCACATTTTTCACCTTTGAGGAGTTTGTCAAGAAGTTCAAGCGATAGATTTAGTTTATTTGAACGTCCATTAATCTCGAGAAACTTTTTCTTTGTTTCATTAATCACAGCCAAATTAATACTCTTGTCATTATCTATTTTCGTCATTAATTTGGTCTCTTTAATATCCTCTTTCAATTCTTTAACTGATTTTGGGTAGCTTTTGACAAAATGTCTACCAGCTATAAAAGCGTCATCAACTACAGTCACCATTTTACTCAATTTCTCTCTATATTGTCCATCTGAGTAGTATTGTGTCTCTAACATGTCCCAATTTATACTATGACTCATAACACCTTCTGTGAATACCGAACTTGCTGTGCTCCAACTAAGACATGGCACTAAGACTAGTGGTTTTGGGTAATTTGAAGCTGCTAATGATGCCATATGACCACCCATAGATAATCCTGTAATTCCAAGTGGTCCATATCCCATTCTTTCACACCAATTGAGTAATACAAGTGATTCGAGAATTAAACATCCACCCATGACAAATATATCACTAACATTGTGAAGAGCTAAAAATGTCGAAATATAGAAAAAAAAAACTACACAAAATATATTTTCATTCATGTTACCTGATGCCACCTGATCGACAGGTTTGCGAACTCCATAAAAAGGATTTTCCAAAATAATAGCACCAAGATTAGCTTCCTTCATTAATGGTTTAACAATCAAATTACGTCGTCGCCAGTAATACTAAATAAATAACAATAATGAGTACGACTATTTCTCTAGATATAAATTGATTACCGCTTACATGATCTCCAGTACCAGCAAGATGAAGACATACAGGTTTATAATTTTCTTCATTCCATTTGTTTGGTAAAATCATTTGAAAGTGAGCATCTTTAGCAGCGTCGGGAACAAGTCCAGGTAAATGTAATTCCAAAGGTGAAAAAAATTTGCCTTCTATAATTGTGCATTCTGAGGTAACTTCTTCTTTTGTTATTTCCACAGGATAATCATTTGGTACAAGTTTGACACATGATTCACGATTTGACATTACTTTGCGGAACTCAAATAATCTACGATGAGTAAAATGAGAACGAAAGCTTTAGTCGGCATTTTGCAATGATAAAATGATTTAAAATAAAAATAGCATCAAAATAAATTAAGAACAGTAACAGCAGTCGATGACATTCAAACGTACAATCATTAAGTGTGTGCGTGTGATATTTTTTTCATTCGTATATATACGAATATCGTATGATATTTTTTTATGTTCATCTTTCTCAATTTTTGGCATAGAAACATGCAATTCAATACGCAATTTTTTGAAATTCCTGTTTCCAAGATAACGAATTTCATTAAAATATGAATGAGAGTTGATAACGAAAGAGCATGTGTGTATGTGAGAGAGAGAGAGAGAGAGAGAGAGAGAGAGAAAATTATCATCTGATTTTTTCGCATACCAATGAAGTTTAAGTCGCAATTTATGCCGGTTTAATATTTTTAAGTTCTCGCTCTCTTTCATCTTGTGTGTTACTTATTATGTCATGAAATTCACTTTTTCTTCTTAACGCTTTCGTCATTGATGATTCTATTTTATTCATAAAAATCACGTATACTTTTTTTAATTCTCACCTTTGTAAGTTTTTTGGTTCACCCCATCCCTAAAAAGATAAAATAATATTTGAGTCAGAAAGTAAATTATGATGATGTGATATGAGAATCTCACTTTTGTGAAAAATTTCCCTAATAATAGAGATCTATAAACTGCATCAAGTTTTGATGGCATCTTTAATCACTAGAAACTATGACACTTAAAACTTTTTGTTAAAGTTTTTGGTCTTTAATTTCTTATTACAATATGTACTTTGTTTTTAATCTTATTCTCACTTATTATTAATAATTTTATTTTTTCTTGTCGTTCTTTTAAATACACTTTGTACTTTGTGTAACTTTATATCAATTGTTGTTTTTTTATTTTACTTTAATTCTCACTTATCGTTTGCTCTGGTTCACTTTAACTGAGCTTTAAACTGCTTTGAATTCTTCTTTATATGAATTTCATTCTTTATTTTTCAATCGTCCGATATTTTCTTCTATCTCACTCGTTTTTTAGCATATTTACTAAAACAGACATGTATTTACATACACTTTGACAATATGGCTGACCATAAAATTGTAAGAAATCTAAAAACATACGATCAAATTTTTAAAACAAATTTCTTTAAAACTCAACATAGCTAAAATGTAAATCTTACATACAATTCTAACTTCAACTTTTATAATTTAATGCGCTTTAATAGTGTCATAATAACTAAAATTCTTTTACTTCGTATTTTTCTTCTCTTTCTTTCATCATTTAAAAACATCTCAGTCGGTAGAAAAATAGTTATTCAATGTGACGATAAATTAAAAACAAAAACGTCGACTGTTTATCTTCTTTTCCTAGTAATGACGAAATAAGTAAGCTCACAACGCCATTAAATAATTCGTGAATTGGGGGCTCGTCAAATTAATTCCTTGAAATTGTTTATAGTAGAGAAATGTTTCTTCGCTGCGATAAAAATATTGTTTACTGCTATTACATTTATTTACTATTACAGAATATTTTTAGATGCACACGATGCACATTTATTTATCAAAACAGCATTAATTACGCGAGAAATAAACACCACAAATGCATTGCAATAAAATGTAAAAAATTTCTGAACTTACAACAGTTTTTCTGTTTCAAAAAAAATTTTTATTAAAGCCCGCGCACATCAATTAAATTACATTTTATATTTGAAACTAAAAGTTTAGAAAAATCTTTGAAAGAAATTAATTTAATAAAAAGTATATTTTACTCATTTAAAAAAATGGCAGATTTTGAATTTTTGAAGCATAGTATTCGTGCATTACTTCTAAGCTTAGGAAAATGTAAGTATAAGAAAAGTTATTGCTTAAAATGTTCATTTTTTAAAAACGAAAAAATGTTTAAAAGGTGCAACTGAACATGAATTTAGAAAAGCTTGGTATGAAACTGAAGGATCAAATTTCAATGAAAAACTAAAAGAATATGGAATGAATTTTTACAATTTTTTTGAAAAAATGCCTGATGTTGCAAGAGTGCATTATGATCAAGCAACGAGAAATATCATATTAACACGTGTATCTGGAAATGCCGCATCATCGTTCATGGACAAAATGACAGTTCAAAAATATGGCAAAAATTATAAAGGTCCTAAATTGAAAGTTAGTTCAAATAGCGTCCCATTTATAGTTAACAATAGACCATTATTGAGACCAGTATCTAGATTCAATCAAAGTTCTAGATCAAATAGTAACTTCTTTAGTACTGTTCCGCGATTATTGTCTACAAATAATAATAGACTTTCCGCAAATGCTGTTCCATTTAGAAGCAGTGTTCCGAAAGCTATTGTAATGCCGATCAGAAAAAACTCAACTTTGCCGCAATTAATGGTTCCGCTAAGTTTTCCTGAAAGAAACAACATGCAGAATGTCAGCATAAGCTCTAGACCTCAACCAATTTTTTCATCATTATCATCATCATCAAGATTAAGAAGTGATAATACGATTTCTCATTCGACTATTCCGTCAACATCGTCACAAATATCAATCAATAATAATTCAAAATCTAACAAAACTGTGGAAAAAAAATCCATATCAAAAAAAACTTTATTAAAAACTCTTCCACCACTTCGTGAATTTAAAACTGTTAGAACATATCCTCCAAAGCAATCACCTCCTCGTGAAGCAAATGATCATTGTTCTGTAGCATCAACATCAACTTTATCTACATCATCTTCAACCGTATCTACATCTTCAACCTTATCTACATCATCTTCAGTGACATTAAATGGAAATTTTATTGAGAAAAATGAGACTTTTTATGATTCGGATGCAGCTAGTTCAGTGTCAACAGAATATATGTCAGTAAAATCAATACCATCTTTAAGAAATAGTGATTCAACGGCAACTTTAGTAAGTTCATCTCACGATATCTCTCAAAGTTTGAGCAAGAGCGAATTAAGTAAACGAGAAACACCTATTCAATTGAAAAATCGTTTGTCTTCATTGCTAAAATTAAAGCTAGCACTCAATCGAGGCGAAATTAATCAACCTGAACAAAAATCACCGATCTCATTGAATTTCTCTTTCGAATCACCAAACTACAAGCATGGCGATAAAGCTTTTTTCAGAATTAAAATTCTTGATGTTGATTCTCCAGATTGTTTTACATTTCAATTTTCACTGGAAAAATTAGAAGTTTTAATGGATAAATTGAATCGTCGATACGACAGTCTGAAGAATCTTCAAGACTATAAGGTCAAAAATATAAAAATCGGTATGATGGTTGCAGTTCGAAATATAAATGATAATAATCGATGGTATCGTGCTGAAATTAAAGAAGTTAACTCGGATAAACTTGGCGTTCGTTTCGTAGATTATTTGACAGTAAAAAAACAAATATACATGGTTGTGGCTACTGATGTGTACAATCTTGAACAGGAGTTTGCTAAGGAATCTTCAAAATCTGCTTTTGCGCGTATACACGGTGTGAAACCCAAACAGAAAGTGTGGTGTCAAAACAGCAAACTTGAGTTTGAATTAGTAAAAAACGAGAATGAGAATTTAATGGCTACAATTAAAAAAATTAAAAATGGAGTGTTCTCTCTCTCGATAATCATTAATCAAATCGATTTTATTCGTATGTCTGACTACATGTTATCGCAAAATTATGCACTGGTTGACTTTGATGATTTTCTTCATTTAACAGCTAAAAATCAACGTTCATTAGTAAGTAAAATGATAATTAGTTCAATGAACATAATCTGATAATAAAATTAAAATATTTTTTCTCTCTTCTAGATTTAAAACATTATTCATTAAATATACTTTCTTTTGAAAAATCTAAAATCCTTAACATTGAATGTCAAATTTTCTAATATTAAGTTTATCTCTACGAAAAAGAGTAAGTTGTTTGAGTAATAAAACTTTATTTTATTTTTCTATATGAATTTCATGAATTACAAGAAGTTTCAATTTTTTTCATTATACATTCTCATTTATCAGGCACTTTACAAAAACAATCTCTTTGGTGAATAAGAAATTTTATTGAAATTCAATTAAAAATTAACAGCCAGAAATAATGCAAAACATTATTCATAAGTCTTAAAAATTAGTAAAAACGAGCCATTCCTGAATTCTCATTGTCAGTTCCACATAAGTTAAGTTTGTAACAAATTTGATCAGACTCAGCAATGTTTTTCAACAAATTGATAATGACCAAGCCATAATTATTTGTTAAGTTTTTACACTTTTCTTTGAATTTTCCTGCAAACTTTTCACAAATTTTTTCTTCGAGATTTTCTATTTTTACATCAACTTGTGGATCTTCAATTATGGAATCTGACAAAAAAGAAAGTATTGTTACATGCTTTTTAAAATATAGAAATTTCTTACCTAAACTCTCGACTACACCTCTGCACACCGCACAAGTATAAATGTCATTTTTTATTTCTACAAGTTGTTTCTCAAGTATTTCATTAGATGGCGGACATAACTTCAATTCTTTGCACATTTCAGATGGCTTTGTTGTCTCAATGAGGACAATTATCATGTCGAAATAATAGTCGATAAACTGATTACATTGTTTCGATATCGTTGATGGCATTTTTGAGCAAACGTTTTTAATGGCGTGTTTAATTTCTTCATCTTTTTGCTTATCTTTTATTTCTTCATCGATTTTAGTCATGATAAATTCACAAATGATGCAGCTCGTTCCTGTAGCTTCAAGATCTTCACTACTGATTTCTGCCGATTCACTGAAACTTTTTGCAAAAATGTCGAGTCCCACATCATAATCTTGCATATCAGATTGGTCTGCAGTTACACAAAATATCAATTCTTTGCATACTTGCTCTGGAGCTAATTCCTTGCTGACTAAATCAACAATTCTATCAGAATATTTGTCAACAAATGCCGTGCATTCTTTTGAAAATTTCCTTAAACGACTGCATGATGCTTCAAGTTCACGTCGGATTTCATCCTAAGAAAGACATTAATAACATAAATTGGTGATAATTTGAAAATCAAGAATTTACCTTCGATTTTATATCGATGACTCTTTGTTCAATCAATTTAATAACAGCTTTGCATAACTCGCATTGTGGGTTATCAAGTATCTTTGTGTTATCGTCATCTTCATCATTATCGAAATCTGAAAAATGTGAAACATTCAGCATTTAAAATAATAATTTTAATATTTTACTCACCCATTGTTTCTTCACTTTCATTCTCATTAGAAATTCCTATCATACTAATCCGTTTTAAATTTGGTTTCTCTTGACTGCACAACTTGATAAAAACGCACGCTTCTTGTGGTGTAAATTTAGCCAAAACCATGTCTACAACTTCTGCTGAATATTCTTTGACAAATTCAATACATTGTGATTTTAATTTAAGTGAAAGATGTGTGCACAATTGATCTAAAACTTTTTCAACATTTGATTTGGAACTATTTGAAGAAACCAGATTTATTACTTCTTGCATGGCAAAAAGACAGAATGGACATGTCGGCTTCTCCTCAACAGCAGTTGCTTGCAAATATTGAAAGTTAAGATTGGGTGGACACATTTTTATAAGTGGACAAACTAAACGTGGATTAGTTCCTTGATATATCGCATTCATAATTTGATCGCCAAACATATCAATGAGATCTTCACACTGATGTACATATGCTGGTAACTTTTTGCATTCTGCTCTGACTTTTTGCAAAATGTTTTCTTGAACTCCATGCTTATTTAATTCGATATGAACTAAATTCATTGTGTATTCGCATGCAGTACATAATCTACCGTCTTTATATAGATTGATTGATGAATCCTGTGTGACAATGTGAACTTCAATTGTGTCTTCTTCAGGTGCTGGGAATAATTCATTCGATAAAAGAGGCATTGCTGGTGCACTGTATGAATCCAAATTGCGGGAGCAAATTCCAATCATGACACAAGTTTTATTTGCATCTAGTCCATTCACAAGATATTTATAGATTGAATCGAAGTATTGGTCAGCTAGAGAAATACATTCCTTTGCAATAGTGGGCATTTGATTACAGAATCCTTCGAGAATATTCTTAAATTCAATTGCTGATGTGTTTGCAATTAAAACTTCTCGAAGATGTAGCATGAGTTGTTCGCATAATTCACATGGAATGTTTGGATCGTCAAATGCAGGTGATATGTCAACAATTCCTTCATAGTTTCCATAATGTTGTGAGCAAGATGAATGACATAATTTCTCTTTTGTTATTACTTTCGGAAGTTGCTGATGAATATCATTGAAATTTTTGAATATGAGATTTGAGCAAGAATCAGAGAATGACGACATTTGACCGCAAACTTTCAATAAGCCCTCGAGTAAATCATCATGATTTGCATTTACAAGTTTGTTCTCAAGAACTGATCCAATATGATTGCACTGGCCGCAAGTAAAGGGTAACAACTTTTGTCTAGATTGTTGCTGCAGCTTCTGTTGAGATTCTAGCTCATATGCTTTCTCAAACATTTTTGAAAATTCTTGATTGTTGCAGAAGTGAATTGCTGAACAAATTGCATCTGGATCCATTTGCGATTCAAGAAGTTTTAGAATCTCATTCACATTGTTGTCAATGATTTGTTTGCAACGTACTCTTCCATTACGATCTGGACATAGAGAGCATGACCAATCCAAACTTCTAATAATTGCGTCTGCAGTTTTTTTTCTCGCTAACAAATCACGCGCTTGTTTCACCCAATCTTTACAATCATCACAAATCGGATTAGAATCAATTCGCACAAGATGTTTTTCCCATACAGTCTTAATACAAAAGTCAACTGCATTACATTTTTTTGCATTCCTAAAATTAAAAATAATCAATGCGCATTATTGATGTGTAATGTCATTAAATGTTAAGGAATGTATTTTTTTTCTTTGTTTAATAGTAATATTTAATTTTTCATGCTTATCAACTTGTCATTTGATAGCGATTGAGTGATAATTTGTTACTCATACAAATGCATTAACTTAGAACGAAAACATTTTACGATGAGTCATAGTAGAAAAAAATAATAATGAATAATGGCGGTTTTTATATTATAGAAATATCTTATTAAGTACTATCTCAAAAACTGAAACAAAGAGTGAAACATTTTTTTGACAAGAGAAAATTATGATTTATATGATATATGTATGTATTACTAATTAAAATGACTTTTTTAAAGCCTTTCAAGCGGAAAAATTACTAATTAAATTAACAAAGACTTCAACTTACATTATATGCTCACACCAAAAAGTAATTCCTTTCGAGCAATCCTCATTTTCAGATGATATATAACTTGCTGATGATGATGATAAAACAACTAAATTTAAAAAATTAAATAAAAAAACGTAATAGGTGAAAAATATGTCGCAAAAAAGATTATATACAAGTTCCAATTGATTTACTTACTACATAATAATACAATAAAGTAATTTAGTCTCCTCATCATGCAAACGTTTTTTATTCACAAAAAATGTAATATATTTTATATTTTTTTTAAAACACTTCTTTATCGTCTGAATTGTTAAAACAATATGAAATCAGTTTTATTTTTTCTACATTCAATGGCTGAAATCAATTTTTTCCCTTTGTTATTGTTTTTTTTTGCCAGAACACACCATAGGGAATAGGGGGTATCATACAATGAAATATCTTATTTTTTTTAAACTTTTTGTTTACCCGTAAGACATTTTTGTTTCTAATATTAAAAATATAAATTATATAAAATTCAGAAAATCTTAATTCTTGAAAGAAATATTCCAAAATTATTACAATATTCAAGTGCAACAAAAATTTTGTAGACGAAATTTCACACAATTGAATTTAAACATTTACTAAGTCACTTATCGCTATTTTCGTCATCCTTAAATTTTTTGTCATTTTCGCTTTTCTCGTAATTTTTCATTCGAGTTATTTCTCCCTTGTTGTATTCACCACAAAGAAATTAAAAAAATAGATCAGTAACATAAGCATTTTTTTTTTGTGTTTCATTTTCTCAAATGTTTCATGTTTAAAATTCGTTGCATTGAACAAATTTGCAATTTAATAATTATTTATGGAATATTTATTATATTAAACGAAAAATTTTAACTTTTAATGTAGCTGAAAGAAATTTTAAGAGAAACATTAAATTTCTTGAATTTATATAAAAAATTTTCTCTCAAATTTATGAAGAGAAAATTCGATATTAACAAATTTTGAATACAATAAATTTGCTTTTATGTAAAGTAAAAAAGTATCAAGTTTTTTTTATGTTATTATTAAATCTTATTTTAAAAATTTTTAATTTAAATTATTTTCAAACTAGAAAATTATAATTTTGCTAATACAACAGTATAAAAAGTTTTAAAAAAATTAGAGTTAAACATAGAAAGAAGACTGTAGATCATAAAATGTGTTTTTTAGAGAAAACTGCTTTTAAAAATGTTCTGCAATCAAATTGAATATAAGCAACAGTCCTTTTCTGGCGACCAACCTGTGAAGACGTCTCTGTTAGTCGGTTATTAATTCGCGGCAATAATCAAAGAATATTCTTTAGCATAAGTGCTTGATTGGTTTTTTATGTGTTAAAGAGAGAGAAAAAGGGAAAAGGAATCATAAAAAGATTAGTGAGAATCGTGTAATTCGCTAAGAAAGAGAATAATAAGATTTGATTGAAATTCATTGAGATACTCATAGAGAAATAATTAAAGCAAGTTGAAAAAATTTACACACAAAAATGGATAGAAAAATTCTATTTTTCATTGGATTAATTGTGCTAATCACACAATATGGTGAGTTATATTTTCTTTTTACTGATTCATAAAGCGGCACTGTAAAATGTGCAAATTACCTTTGAAATGAAAAGAAAAAATTCGTTGGGTTCGCAATATCAAGTAAATTATTGCAATTGCAACATAACTTATTATTTATCGCCGACACATGAAAAACTATTTTTAACACAAAAAATGAGCAAAGTCTTAACTTTATCGCGCTTTTACATGTAAAATCTCGCTTTGGTGATTTAAAAACATTGCGAAAATAGAAAAAGAAGAGAGAAAAATTTATGAGTACATTCATTGCGTGCGGTGAGCGAAAATTTATTAATGAACGGGACCGGCTCTAAATAATTTCTCGAGTAAAGAACGATCAGCATAAAATACTTTCTTCAACTTTTCATATTGAGATGTTTCCTTCTGGCACTCGAGACTCGAGTAGGAAAAAAAATGAAAAGAGAAAAAGTCATGAAGATAAAAATCATGATTTGAATGAAATGAAACATAAGAGATACACTTTTCCGAGACTCTTGAGAAATTTTTCTTTCATTTCTCATCTCTCTTCAATTTCTCATAAAAAACAAACTATTTCAACAGAAAAAAAGTCTTAAAAAATGCTGACTCTTTCAAGAGTCACATAACGCATATCAAATTAGAAGAAAAAAATAAAATTTTTTTTACAGTAATGTCGTTTGATTATAACTTAGTCTTACACATGCAAGAAAGATTCGATTCGCTTGATAAAAAATTATACAAAGATTACGCAAGAGAAACCAACGTTCATATTCTTTAATTACCAACATGCTGCGTTATGCAAAAGCGTCTAACGGATTTTTATTTCGCGCCTTAAATGATCTCCATGTGATAATTTTCGATATAACCAGTAGAACACATGTTAAGCTAGCTTAAGGATTTTCAACTTTACTCTTTCTTTTGTTTTATTAAATTCGCGTACAAAAAGAGTTATATTGTGTTCTATCAACGTGACTAGAAGTCGTGAAATGAAAATTTCTATACATATTGAAATTTGTCCACTCCCAAAAGTAGCGCCAAAATATATTTGCATGTATATAGATGGTAACTAATGAAAGAATTTTTTCTCTCTTTTAATGTCTCTCTTTCACTCTTTAAATCCACTTTGCACGATAAGAGAGGAATATTAAATAACAAAGGAGTCATTTTCATAATTTATTTTATTCATTATAAACGAAACGAGTGACACGAATTTCATGAAGCAGTGTAAGGTAACAGAGTGGCATCTTTTTCAAATGAAAATAAATAATAATAAAAAATTTTAGTTGAAATTAAATATTTTGTAATATTAATTCAGCTTAAAAATGATCATATCTTGGTTGCAATTTTTCAATGAATGAATAAACATAGATTTAGTTCATTTACCCTTAGTTTCAAGTGAAGACGCCACTGATTGTAAAAAATTCAAATTCTTTTATCTGATTATTTTTGCGAGGTTTTTTATTGGTCATAAAATGCTTATTTTTTCTTCTACTCGTTCGCAATTCAATAAAACTCAGTGAAAATTAGAACCTTCCGCTAATTTTCTTCTTCTGAATTTCTTTGAAGGAGCGTCAGTCATTGTTCGACTATTTTGACCTCGTCCTCCTTCTCTTCTATTGATCTACCCGTAAATTAATTACTTTCTAAAGTTTATTGCACTCATGTCAGTGATTTTTCATGCCGAAAAATAAAAATTGATGAAGAACATGAAAAAAAAGTTGCGAGAGAAGAATGAAAAACTTATCCATTATTGAAGATTGTTCAAGGGATTATATTTTTAAACACACCATACATATAATGAATGGAGCGGAAATTTGGAGGAAAATGAACAATATACAATAATTCATAGCCACTCGCATCTTAATCTTCATGTATGTTTCTAAATTTTCCAAAAATACTTGTACTCTCTACAATGTGTGGCAAAGCAACATTTTTTTCCAACAATAATGTGAGTATTAGCATATCGTGCGTGCTTCATAACTTGAAAATGGAATGAAAAACATCTCTTTTGATAGTTCCTCATTCAAGTGTGAAACAGATAAAGCTGTGTGTAACGTGTGTGATGTGTTTTTAACTCATCTTCGATATCGCCAATTTTCTACATTTTCTCACATTCCTTTAGCGATATAAGCAAATAGTTTTGTCTTGGACTTTTTAAACAAATGAAGAATGTGTGATAAACAAAAGAAGGAAAAATGAGAAGCGCATAATTATGTTTATTCGTTGAATGTTTGCAAAAATATCTCATGAGAAAGAATTTAATCATGATTCACAGGAATTTAATTAAAAATAATAAAAATTCCAATTCTGAAAATGTCTCTCTCATCTTTAATGATGCTATTAAAATATAATACATTTCACCTCGTTTTAATTGATTATAAAATGAAAAAAACATTGACAACTGCATTTCCTTTTCAAAAAAAAAAAAATAAATAAACAATAAACATGAGGAGAATCACTTGAATCTTGAACTCTAAAAAACAGTTTGTTATAAATCGCCTTGTTTAATTTTAATTAACGAAATAACAATTGGTTTTTTTTTTTTGGAAAAACTAAAGTGAGAGAGAGAGAAAAAATTAATGTTCATTAGTTTTTTAAAGTAATCAACATTTTCCCCTTCACGTTCACGAGAGTAAACGATAGAGCGAGAAATGTACATAAATAAATTTTTAATACAAACATCAGAGAGAAAATTACGAAAAGCTGAGAAAAATTGAAACATTAAAAAATTGTGTTTAATGCTGCTTACAAAATTAGTATTTTTTCCCAATCAGCGGCACTAACAACAGTAGTTTATATTTACAATGTAAAATATATTTATTTATTTTTCATTCACTTGCAACTGGGGAGATTATTTCATGCGGTACACATAGACTTAGGTATAAATCTGCTATTGCTGCTACTAGGTCATAAAAATGATATTTTGGCACATGCATGAACAGTAATGTTATTCTTGGCAACCAACTGTCTCTTGTACGCTTTGTTACTACTGCTGTAAATTTTTTAAAGGATTTATTTATTGTTTGGCTTACTCCTTTTTCTCTTTCTCTCTCTATTTCTGGGTTAACGTATGATATTTTACAACAATCGATTATTTAAGGATTGGTCAACTCTTAATAGAGAACTAGAAGAAAATATTCCAAAAATAAACTTCATGTCACTCAACGTGCCAAGTATTACATACAAAATCAATTTGCTGCTGCAGCATTTAAAGTGTCAAGTAAATTGAAACCAAAAATTCTTAATCTCATGTAATGGCGCTTGAAGTTCAGTAGAACAAGTTGAAAAGTTCATCTTTTTTCAATTTTCTATGAAACAATTTGACATTTTAAAGCGTAAAGCATGTTGTAAAAGTGTAATTTTGAAGAGAAGAAAATTGAAATCTCTGCATTGATAAGAAAATTAACGTCTCATAATCTACAAATTTATTATTATTGAATTTATAATGAAAGATTTCCATTTGATTGACATGAAAAGCGAAGATTTCTCTCAACTCTAAACTCGTTTGCTTAAATTACTAATATGATAAAATTCATAAATATCTAACTAAAATAGAGGAACGAGAGAGAGAGAAAAAAAGAAATGAGTTAATCTCCTTAAGAATGGGAAACTCTTTTGAGTGCCGTAGAAAATTGAATTAAATAAATTCTTTTCTCGCGTCAACTAACACAAAGCGAGAGTGAAGTGCCTTCTAATTATGGCGCATCTAAAGAATTTCTTCATTTATTCTAACCAAAGGTGACCGAATGAATATTAAATTCAACTTTTTATGAACAATTCTTAGAATTTTCGTTGCATTCTAGCGTGTATGTATGTGACTTTGATTCTTTTTTTAACTTGATGGAATCACGCGATGCAAAAAAGAAATGAAAATCGAAAGGGACAGACAGATATAGTTAATGAGAAAAGTTTTTTGTCCATATGATGAAATCACATTTATGATTGCAAAAAATCAAAAAGCTGATGTCAGTTGTACATTCATTTATTAACTTTAACTGTTGGTGATGTAAAAAGGAAAGAATTGTCGAGAGCTTTAGTCATACTTGGTTTAACATTTCTATTAACTTTATTTATTAATCACATTTTGTTAAATATTGGAAGCAACTTGCCTTTCACTGACTAATTTTGCACTTGTGACTCATTCTTGGTTTTTTCATGCTTCTTACATCAACTCACTATACGCATATTAATTAGAGATAAGAATGACTAAATTCTCTAGTGATTTGTAAATATTTTCTCATTAATAATTTTTTTGACTAAACGAAATAAAGATTTACATAAATATTTGGAAATGATGATGACAGCAATCGCTCATTACATTACTACTTTATCAACCGTGGAATTTTTTTTTCGTAGTCAACAATTGTTTGTATGTGTTTTGCTGATAATATATGTTTGGCTCAGCGAGAGGGTCAAAGATCCAATCGACTTAGCGAACAAAAAAGTTTTTACAGTGGTCATAAATTTGCATTAATTGTCAAAATTGCGATATGGGGGTGCAATGTTGGCAAAGTTTAATTTTAATAATTCATCATTTGCTTATGCGACAATGATGACAATAGCGGGACGAGTTCAACGAACTGTCGACTCTTTCATAGTTATATACATTGTGTCTAGTTTTGTTCTTCTCTGTCTCTTTGACACGCCAACACATATATGTATATACATATCTGCACTGACAACCGCGTTTGACGAAGATAAAAGTAAATGAGAAAGAAATGAAAAATTGAAAAGGGGAGAAAAAAAGATTCTCGAGTTCAATTCCGGGAAAATTGTGCGTGAATAATAAAAATGTTGTTATTATTGTTCGTTTTGTTTGTATAAAAATGTGAACTTTATTGCTTAAAGTTTTTCTTTTCAAATAAAATGCAAATTAGTCAAGCGAGGAAAATGCAGTGACGAGCCTTTTCTTTTCACTTATCCCTCCTCAGTTCCCTTCCTTAGTTTTTTTTACTACTTTGCATGCAATGATGATTTATGGATTAAGTTTGTTGTATATAATAGGGCAGCACATTTGAAATATTGTTGATGATTTGTCATTGGCATTGGAACATGACTCATGAATGTGATCTAAAAGAAATTGAATCGTCATCATGTTACCGAAAAATTGATGACGAGAAGACGGGAAAAATATTGATGAGCAACTCATCGGTCACACTTGTCAATTGCTTTAAGTATAATCACGCGTTGCTTGATTTCTTGCTTTTACTCAGCATCATACAAGAATTATTACTTTCAATTGATATAGTTTTAATTGAAATTTACTTGCAGTCGTTTCTACTACAGCTGATTGTGACAAAGAATGTATTTTATTAAGAATGTGCGGGCTTGAGAATTAATAAATAGTAGAGATCGGTTTGGTTTTGATGACGATGATCATCGTTTAGTATTTATGAAGATGAAGTGGATTGATTTAAAAACAAATTTCTTTTATTATCATTTAACTGAAGAAAAATTATGAACAAATGAGACATGCATAAATTATGAAACTTTTACATCAATGATTTATAAGGATGAAGGTCATTAAATCCCTTTTTGAAATAAAAAGTCAAACGAACTTCCCTTCCGTCGTCGCATTCGTTTATGTATTCATAATTTAACAAAATAGAGAAAGTCATAAAACATGTGAGAAAGTCTCCCAATCTCTGCAGTTAAGAATTTATATTTATTAATATTTTTGTGTATGCATGAGACCCTTTTCACTCGCTCTCACTCGTTCATATTCTATAGGGTCGTAAAAGAATGCTATTCATAAAAATGAAACAAAAATAATCGAAATGAATCTTTTCGCATGTCCGCGTGGTTTTTCTATCCCTCCACTAAAAGTCAATTTATTTAATGAGCAATAGATTCTCATGCTAGTGAAAACTTACAAAATAAAAATTTTCACACTGTCGTACAGTGTTTGTTTGTGTACTCAAAGTCACGGGGCGCCCATACATTTGTGACAATTTATAAACTCACAAGAAATTCGACCCTCTCAAACTCAATTGTCTGTGTGTATATTGATTAAATGAAGACTTCGAGAAGAAGATATTTAATGAAATTGTTTAACTTTTTATTGTCTTTTGCTGCTGTTGCTCTCGATATATTTTTTTATTTATTATCTAAAAGGGATCATCAAGTATTTTATTTTCCAAATGTGCAACCATTTCTGCAGTGTCATTCAATCAGGAAACCTGGCGCTCTCTTCTCGTTACCTACTTCAATATTAAGAAGTTTACTTATTTTGGGAGTCTGCAAGTAGGCATGCTGTGAAGTTATCTTTCCCTCACCATCGACAAAAGGATCGCATTTTTCAGTAAATGTGTGTGGATGATGATTATTATATACTTATTGCTTTTCTCAGAATTATTTCACAATGAAAAAGGATGAGAAGAAGCAGCAAATACAAATCCATCTTCTTCATCTTACTGTCTAGCAATATCCCTTCTATCAAATTTGCTCTCTTGACTTCCAACACTTCCTTAAGTAAGACCACGAGTATATTCATGTGCATGCAAAGGCAATTTCTCTTGATTAGACCTCCTCAATATTAACAAAAATATTATTAATTTGGGTTTTAAGGTATGAAAGTAATAACCCAACACAAACATCAGCCATTGTGCGCTTCTTTTGAAAAACAAATTTTTCTTACCTGCCATTTGTTCCACTTCTACATGCATGCATATACAAACACATAGCAAATGTGCAAAGGAAAAGAAAAAAAAATGCATCAGGCGTTTGGAACAATTAGAAATTTGTATTCAGTTTGCATTCACCTTGAAAGATTTTCCATTCTTTCTTTGGCTTCTAACTTGTGTGTGTGTGTTGGTAAACATGCAGCACCAGGTTCATGTGCATTCATAATATTGTGTGTATTAATGATGTCCGGTTTTCAAGTTCGAAGTAACCATGGAAAAGTTCTTGTACAAACAGAACTGGATGTTCTCTCTCACATTGCTGCTTAAAACTAAGAACGTTGCACAAATGGAACAAAAACACATGCACATTTCAGGTAGAAAATCGTTTAAGAGTTGAAAATTGATTGAGAGCGTGTAATGCACGTAAAGGGAAAGAAAATTAGAAAGTCCCTATAAATTATTAAAAATTAAATTTCTAATCGGCTGAGAGTTGAAAAAAAGGGTGACAGACACAGACAGAATTTAGTGCATCAACTTACCGGAAAAAGAGAATTTGCAGTTAATTAAAATGATAGCGTGCAATATTTTTATGCGAAAAGGGTTCACAGTGTGAAATTCTAGCCAGCCTCAATTATTATTATATATTGGTTATACCTTCAACTACTCTTTCTTCCGCTTACACATCATCATCATCATAATAATAATAATTGTGTCGATGATCATGTGACTGAACACATAACAACTATAGAACGAGTAAGAGAAGCCTCGGAAGTGAAATGGAATTTTATTTATTCTAACAAATATTTTATAGCATTTTAGTTGTGTGTAAATTTCTTTCTCTCGCACTCTCATGTGTAAGCGAACATGATGATGAAGCATGGAGCATTCATTTACATTTTATGGAACCTGGCTGTTTGAATTACAAAACAAACAGACATAAGAGATTTCTTCTAGCTTACAATATGATGCAAGAGATTAAATTTGGAATGTTTATGTAGAATTGAGCGCTCAAAAGCAGTTCATAATGCAGCATAGCATAGACATAATTATTATATAGCTGTGAGATAGATAAGAACTTTTTTTTTTATTGTTAAAATGTTGCACCTTTATGTAGCATCAGCTGAAGATTTTACCTAATAAGAAAAATCTCTACAGAGCAAAAGTTTCTCCTTATAATAACTCAATGGAGCTACATCTCAATATTTTCGATAATAAATAAAAATAATAGGTAGACATAGACATTGGAAATGTATGAAAACTGAATGAGTAAGAGAGAGAGACACTCTCTTTTTTTTGGAATTTGATACTTGCTATTACATACAATGAAGATGATGATTGTGAAACACACACAAAGCGATGGGCCTCAATTGTAAATAGATAATGTTAAACATACCTATGTAACGACAGCAGCTGCTTCCTAAAAAAAGTGAACATCGGTAGAAAAATAAAAGAAGAGAGAAAAAGTTCATTAACAATTCATGATGCGCATAGTTGGTGAAAATGTGATTTAATGAGCCATGTCATTGAAGACACGCTGTTGTTTAAACCATAAATAATTTTTTGTTTAACGTTTAATTTCTCTACGCTATCAATAAAAAAAGGTAGATAATTGATGATGAAAAAAAAGAGAGAATGTGCATAGATTCACAAATAAAATTTCAAAATTATGTGCGGTTGCACATTTATTCATCGCATGGTGGCAATAGTGAAATGAAATTTGGGTCAAAATGAAATAAATCGTGCGATTGAAACAAAAATAAGCACATCGTAAAATATTAAAACACTTTTCTCATCGCTGCGCGCTTTTAAATAAACTGAGAATGTTTTTTTGATGATGCAAGAATGAGAAAGGAAGAGATCACAACATGTGATTGCAAACGATGAAGTTCAAAGAAATTCTGAACAGCAAACTCTTATTTTATGAATCACCCAAAATAAATAAAAATAAAAATTTTCGACGACTGTCGATTTGAGTTTTTTTTTCTCACAAACAGCGAAAAGCTGAAAGGTAAAGAGAAAAATTTTCACTAATTTTGACATGCCACACAGCATTAAATTGTCACTCTATAGAATTGTCACATTTTACGTAGAAAAGGGCAAATAGCATATTGAGATCACTTTTGTAGTTGTGTCTGTGTCTTTCATTTCAGTGATTTTTCACTATTTCCGAGGAGAGAAAAAAAATGCCGATTATTTTTATGAGTCACCCAAAATAATTTATTACATCAACATAAAAATAGTTTTTTGCTGTACATCTTGTGCTGTTGCTGTTGCTCTAGCATAAAATTCTATACATGTTGACGTTTTCATTTAATATTACCAGCTATGCGAGCATGACGCTTACTCTCACATTTATCTACATCTACGCTCATTTAATTTTTCCCCATTTTTCTCTCTCTAATGTCGCTTAATGGCAAATGAGAGTAAATTCATACGCAATTGTATTAGATCGAAAAGAAAAAAAATACAAATTTTTTGTAGGAAAATATACTATTACTGTCTATTTGTTTGCTCAATACAAAACAACAACAGCTCACTTGAACATAGAAGAGGGATTAAAAATATTATATTTTCATTTTGAATGAATAATGATCGATAATTTTGATTTTTTTTGGGGTAAATTACGCATACATGACATAAGTACAAGAGATTATAATCATCAATTTCTATGCAAGCGGATTATGCCCTTAAGGTCAAGGGAATAACAATAAAAAATTCAAAAAATACTTTTTTAACCTTGTTGATTTGCCAGTTTTCTTTCTTTGCCAAATAGAATTTTCCACTAATGGTTTCCAGCTGGAGACACAAGTTTCACTCCAATAACACAGTTTCCAAAAAGAAATAAATTCATTTTCAATAAGCTAAGAAAGCAATAAGAAAACATAGGAAAAATCGATTTTCTTTTTTATTGTTATGAACTTTAACTGGAATCCAGACATCTTGTCGTCGCCAGACTAGGACTTTTTATTCATACAAAATGTTGTTCTCCCTCTTTCCATTGCCAATTCTATGTACATCATGTGTTTGCTTTCTTCTTATTCATATCAAACTGTTCAACATCGCAGTCTTTTATGTCCTTGTTATCATATCTTTTTAATGCTGTGCTCCACATAAATGGAATAAATTATCGCAAAAGGGTAATTTATATGTGTAGCTTACACTCACTCATTCATTAAATAAAGCAATTTCCGATTAGCAATGCATTTGCTTAATTGAGAAAAACACCAGTAATATTTAATCAGACACACACATACAGTTAGTACTTGCTCTTTAACTGTGTCACTATGGTGATAATGATGATGTTGTTGATCGCCCACTCACCTTATCTGAACCTCCCTCCTTTTTAACATTTTCCAACTGCTCGCACTCGTAAACAAATGCCATCATGTCGCCAGTCAGCTCATGAATAAGTGTCATGCAGAGTTTTTCCTTTAAAGAGCGATGATTGTCTTGTAATTTTCACATATGGCAGCTGGATGTTTATTGAACCTATTAAAAATTCTTCTTACTTGTAAATTAATGACCGGCAATTTATGAAACAAAATTTAACTCGTCTTTTGATGTTGATTGAATTACAACGATAAAAGATTCACAGTAAAACATTTTTCATTCAAAAGAAAATTCATAATTTTCATATTTATAAATAAATTTTCACTCTAAAACTTCTTCTTTCTCGTCTACTTTTTAAAATCTATATCATGAGAGAAAAATTTTGTTTTTTGCAAAGCATGTGCATGGAAAAATCTCGAATCATTTACGATTTGTGGTATGAGGGAAAATTTGAATTATTTCGCCTTGATTGCTTTTGACATTTTTGTTTATGTATGAATGAATATTTGATTGAATATTTTAGGAAAATTTCTTGTGATTAAACTTTTGAAAATTTAAAGTTTCAGTTGCCAAAAATTTTTACACTTTGTAGCGATAAAAAATGCATTTGGTCTCACAATGGCGGCAGAAAGACTGTAGTGAAAATTGATTTTGTCATCGTATGACTATCCTACACATTTTAAATTGCAAATAGCTGTGAAATTGGGAATCAGAGCCAAAGAACTGTGAAAAAATATTCAAAGATTCGATAACAATGACACATTAATTTTCATAGCCATGTTAAAAACTATAGCAATTTACTAATTAAAAATTACAAGTAAAATGAGCAAGAAAAGTCATAATAAAGTGTCTTAATGATCTCTGCATATATTTTCCGTTGATGAAAACAAATATGTGAGAATAACAATAATAGTTAACATAATTGGCGATTCACGTCACATCGAATGAATGTAAAGTATTATTTTACTTTGTAGTAGCAACGAGAAGAAAACAATTGGATCGTCACAAATGATGATGACGACGCTGAGGTAATAGCACTGATTTAATTTTTGAAAAAAGAAGAGAGAAAAAAGATTTACTTTTTAACAAAAATTGACATTCTACTGGCAACAGTGGCTAAAGCTGCTTGAGACAATTTCGAGTTGTATGAATTGTAACATGAGAAAGTAAGCAAACAACAAAAAAAGAGTGAGTAAGTTACTTTCCTTTAAAATAGAACTGTCGCAGTTTTTTTAAAAAGTCAAATTGATGCACGTCCATTATTTAATGGGCTTTGTTTCCCTCTGCATATTTAACATTAATGAGACCGCATTAGCAAGACACAAATATTCACATTCACTCACTCACTCTCGCTATATATTCAAATTTTTATTTATAATTTTTTTTTTCTCATATCGCATGATCGCAATATAGAGAGAGAGAAGCTACCTAGTTGAATAGAAAGAAAAAGAAGAAATGACAATTAAATTAAAATGAATCAATTGAGACGTTCGAGATTTTACTATTATGAGAAATCGACGAAAATAAAAACAGTTGCGAAAAACAGCAGCAGCAAACAATTGACTGATCTGCGCCCAGTGTCTAATTGACTATGCGATCTAAAAATAAATCAAATTAACCGTGTGCAAAGAGGCTTCTGCTGTTGATGCTTGACCGTTGAATAGAGAAATAAAAATTTGTTTTCTCATTCAATATGTTTCGACTCGAAGGTCAATAATGTTTAAGTGTACGTTCATCGTCACACAAGTCATGCCTAGGTGGCAAACATCATACATCTCATGCATTATCAAACAAATAAAATCACAAAAATAATAATGATTATCTTCATCACAGACTCTCCAGAGTTTCAACCTTGGAACGGATGAAAAGAGCTCAGTCATGTACGACACAATTGCATGACAATAAAGCTTGAAGTCGTTTCATTTTATACGATACATGTGGTCATCAACATTAGTCAGTAACACGTTCAGACCATTCACGACAACGACGTATGTCTTCATTTTCGTCGCTGCTGTCAACGTTATGCATAATGATGAATTACACATTAGATACTTTCGAGTGTTATCGTACATTTGCATATGCCATGGTGGTGTTGTGACACTTTGCAGAACAATAGACAAATAAATTATTTGTGTTAAATGACATAAACCAAAAAAGATTTGCGTGAAAAATTAAGTTTAAAAATATTATAACGGCTACAACGAGTATCTTAAAATGGCAGTAGCTCGCTTGTGGCGCTCTCATGCCAAACATAGACAATCACAACACTATCGGAATTAATCAATTAAAAGGAACGAGTTTTGTTTGTGAACATGAAAATATTTCACATTCTTATTCACTACATCGTATGATCAAGTGCATAAATATTTTTTTTCTTCAATGAATTAATTGAATTGTAGAAAAACCTGACTCATTCATGAAATGCCATTCAATCGTTCTCTCTTTCTTCCCCAGCTGTGATCAACAAGCAAATCAATTTTCATTCTGATGAAACGAAAAACAAGATAGAATGAATGTAAAAGTAAACAATCATTTATCATAATAATAATTATTTGACTGTCTCCAAAGAATGTCTCACAATTCGAATTTTTTTGTCATCCTTAAAACGTTTTAAAGAAGAGGAAAAATGTTTTTAATGAATTCTTATGATTGATTGCAATCAAATTACATAAATTCTTGGAACATCAATTAAGTTATTAAAATTTTTTCTTCTGAAATGAATTATTTCTTGTTTATAATCTTATCAATTTTCATTTGAACATATTTAAAAAGCACATGCTATTTTGATTAACATGCTTTTAAAAAATTATGATAAAATAAAACATAAACACATAAATTTTAATTTTACCATGAATGTTATCATGTTAATTTTGTCAATGACTTTTGTTCGTAATACCAACAATTAACAAATTGCTAAAAGCTCATTCTCTTATTTAAGTGACAATTCATTACTGTTGAAGTTTGACTTTCATCGCAAAACAATAATTTCCTTAGAAACCTACACATCAAATTATTTTCATGTTCATCAAAGAATTGTAATTAATCTAATAAATTTAATAAAAACTTTTTCCTTTTCTTTTTTCTCTCATGTGCATTGAATTAACTAATTTGCTCGCATGTTGATAAAACATTAGCAAACGTATAAAACGACATAATTAATTTACTGACATCATCATAATTACGAATTCTGCATCATAAAAGCTCAATGAACAGCTCATAAAGAGCTAACGAGATAGATAGAGACAAAGCAATCCTATTGTTTAGACCGAATAATTCCGCAATCGCTTTAATCGTAAACAACCGAAAGGCATTTAAAGGCGTATACATATACACTGGCTAACTTATGTACCGTGTTGTAAATGAAATTTTATTTTTGATGAATTGCACATACAAAATGTTACTCAATTATAATGATTTGTGTATCTATTGTCTGCTGTCTGTAAATGGCCATAATATGCTAAAATTAGAAGGATTGAAATTCATGATAGACGAATGAGTTTAAGCTTACTATTTTAGTGTGATTAATCGACATTTGTTAATCAAATATTTAATATTGAAACCTAATTTACATGCCATCACACATACCTGATATGTGCTTAAATAATTGACGCTCAATTATGATTGATCGACAAACACAGACATACACTGCCTTTTAAAGTCTGCTCTCGGCACGTCGTCATGTAAGCCATTTTTGATCATAATATTTGTCATTAACTAATTTGCTCATTAGCAATTAAATCGCACTAATTCTCATATTAATATGCAAATTGTTGATTTGAATAGAATTTTAATTATGTAGTTGAGCAATTAGAGAGACTTTTTAAGAAGTAGATCAATAAATTTCGATTAGTTTCGCTATATCAGGTGTAATTTAGCATTCTCTATGCGGCATTTTGTGGAAATTTAAATCTTGAGCTAACTTTTATATCGATTTGAATTTAATGATTAACGATTAAACTATTTTGAAATATTTTGCGTTGTGTGGCTTCATTTGTGTTGACTTTGATACCAGGTGTCAAGTTTAAAAAGAAAAATCTTTTTTTCTTCAACCATTTAAATTGAATTTTAGCTGGATTATCTTTTGAATATTTAGATCAAGACATTCCACTGCATTTTATAAATTCTTACTGTATTTAAAAGTATTTTATTCACATGCCAAAATGTGACACTTGCACAATTTTTCGTTCTGTCAACATTTTCTATTTCTTGAAATAAAAATAAATTTCCATAAAATTCACAAGCCAAACACGATCTCTCAGGTAATCTATTCAAAACACCAGCAGTTGTATGTGCAAATATAAACTCGACATATTTTTCACTTGAGTATTTGCTCAAATGTTCAAGTTCAGTGTGTATAAGAGAGAGATTGACTTTTGAGAGAATTTTTCATGTGAGAAAAAAATTAAATATTGTAAATCGTCATTAGCACTTGCTTGAGAGTGAGAGAGAGACCGGCTTTCAA
>JACWBX010003660.1:71700-114697 GCA_014622435.1 Polypedilum pembai
GAAAAATTTATCACGCGTAAAATACATTTCATATCACATCATTTTGAAATCATGCCATGTCATGTATACATGGGAAACATGTAAGAATTTAATGGATTTTAATGTCGTTAAATGAGACTGAAAGGAAGAAAAAGAGAAGGAAAGCAAAACAGTAGTGGAGATTTGCGATGAAAAATGCATTTTTGTCATGCATGTACATTTTGGGGCTATCATTGATAATTTTATCAACTTCAATTTTCTGCTTGCTCATTCTTATTCATCATTAATTACTGTGTGCTATTTTGTAAAATATAAAATATTTTTATTGAATTCCTGTCTTGTTATTGCTTATAAGTAAATCCGCATCAAATCAAGAATTTTAATCTTATTCTCCTTAACTCATTCAGCTTCAAATGAAAGTGAAACAGCTAAGTATTCAATTTGTTTGTTTGTTTGTTTTAAACATATGAGAGAGAACACAAGGAAGTGCTGTTTGTAAATATGCTAATTGACTTTATTTTCATTCCTCCCAACGTTAAATCTTTTCGCCTTTTTTCGCTCTAAGAAATGTTGTTAATCGAGAAGGTCGACAAGCATTTTTACATATGAAAAGCTTACCTGTTAATTAATCAAACAAACATGAGGAATTAAAATTTATTCTTGTCTTTAGTGTCTGTCGAAGATGAGAATGAAGAGAGAAGAAAAGTGGTCAGGTAGAGAGATAGAGCTAGGAATGCTGTTGTGGTAGCATTTAAGTTAGAGTTATAGTCTTGCATTTGCATGTGTCTCATTTTAATTAATTAAACGCCATTAGAATAAACGCTTTTCGATCAAAATCTTTCTCTACTGCGGTCTAAAATATGAATTTCAAATTGCATTTTGTCTGAATTTATGTTCAACATCAATTCCTACCGATTGCATCAAAGTTGAAAAAAAGTTAAATTTATGGAAATTCTTTCACGTTCCACTTTTAAAATGTGTGCTTAATGTGTTAAATATAAAAACATATTGACTGAATTGACTACTATTAAGAGAAAAAAAAATTTCATAACAGATCGAGAACATATGTGACTTTTACACCTGCAATAAAAAACTAATGAATGATCATTTTATACACATTCTACATATTAAAGCTTAGCTATTAAACATAGAAGCCCGTTTCTTGGCAATATACATAATCTCATATCTATTCTTCATTGATAGTGAACTAATAGATGATAAATTCATATTTGCCACTTTGTTGGTTTAATTTTATAATATAAAATTTTTTGACATTGATAGAAACATAAATAGCACCTGTAAAAACGTTTCAATAATAAATTTCTAAGAATTTGAATATTTCCTTAATGACTGTTCTCATAAGCATCAAATTACAAATTTACCCTTAGACGAAATTAAATTATAAATAATATTTCATTAACATCATCTATAATTATACCGTAAATTACCAATTTTCAACTACAAAATGATCACTTATGAAATATTATGAGAGAATGTTGGGGTAAAGAGAAAGAAAAACCGGCTGATAATATTGTAAGTGAAAAAAAATTCAGGTTTTTATGATGATCGTCGTGGTGGCGGCATATCAGTTTGTGTAAAGGGAAAAATAGAATAGAGACAGTAAAATAAACGAAGATAGAACGAAAACCTACCTCAACGTTTCAATCGACAATCATAAAAAAATATCACTCCCCGAGAAGAAGATGAACAATAAATAATAGAGGCAACGATTTAATGGACTTTTTTTTTCAGAAGATAATTTATTGAAATTGGAAAATTGTATTTGCTTCTTCGCTTCAAAAAGTTAAATAGAGACAAAAAATAGACAACACGTGCTTTGTGCCTAAAATGTTTGCAATTGCCTCAGAGTTACTCAAATTACAAACGCACAACATTATTAATTATATATTTATTTTTGGTATAAATGAGAGATAATTATCATCAAAGTCGATGATGTTTGGAGGAAAAAATTAATTAACCTGTCGATGACCTCTGCATAACTACCAACGCCTAACAAAAACAAAAAAGACGCTAAAATAAAAAACTAAACGCACAAGAAAGCTATAAAAACCACACACATGAAGACAAAACCACAGAGAGTTTCGATCATTAAATAAAAATTTGTCAATTTGATGAAAATTTATTGAATTGACGTGTGTGAGAGCGTTTAAAGCATAAAAGTTCATCATTGACCTTCAAATGAGCATATTTTGACTCGAAATTTATGATGAATTACTTGCTTATATGCGATGTCTCAACTCATTCACACTGCATTGATTTAGAAACAAAAATAACTCACAAATTATACTCTTGTGCTGATCATTGAAGAAAGAAGAAAAAAATATGATTAATGACACTCAAGAACTTACAAATTTTTACATTCTTTTCATATAATTCATTATACTCTCTTTCTACTCAAGCAGAGTTTGCCACTCGATAATTGATCTCTCGTCTGTAGTCTTACGCATGAAATTTTTTATTTATTTGCCTTTGATGTTCTTTTTCTCCTTCTTTGTGGTTAACTCAAGAAATTATTTTAAATATGCTTGTTGAATTTATTTCATGTGTATGCAGACTTTGAAAAGACTTTTTTTTCTGGATGATCATCATTTTCTTATTACGAGTTCCTGCTACTTGCGATAAAATTTCTCGTTTAGAGCTGATGTTGAAAAAATTTTAATATTTTCTCTCGATGATTTTTGTATGAAAAATATCAAAAGAGTAGACTGAATAAATATTTTCTTGCCTTTTTCTCTTGATATTTATATTCTAGATGTTTTGATAGCCACAAGGAATTAATTATATTTTCATATTTTGATAATTTGTAATAAATTCATTAAAAATTTTTGATAAATTTGCCGCTAGTCGAGAAAAGAAATTTAAATAAAATGTTAACAAATTATATTTAAGGTTAAAACTCGCTAATTAACACTGATTAATAAAAGATACATAGCTATAAATTTCAATAAAAAATCTCTAGATAAGAAATCTTAATGACGAAATATTGTGTGAAAAAAGCAAAAATTGAATTTTACTTGTTCGCTTCAAGGATGGAATTCATGTTTAACTATGTAAAACTGTCAGATCAAACAAAACTAAAATAACTAACGAGCACAGTTCACATACCATCAATAACAACAAGAGCATACACAAAAAAACATTGCAAATTAAGTCCACTTTCACATGTCAATGGTTACAGATTTTTTTATCTACTCCGAGCATTCATTAGTCAACATACATGAGAAAATTGTATAAAAAGTATTTCGAAAGATTTTTCAAGCGAATGTTGATTGAAGCTGTGATTTTATTAATATTGTTTGCGCTTATATATCAACAATCTTATTTCAAAAATCTTTAGCTAAAAGGCGAAAAAATTATAAATAAATTTTTCTTATTTGTAATTTGTTAAGCGTGCGAGCAAATCATTAAAGCCCGTTAGCAGTGAATAAAATAGATCTTGAAACCGTCATTTTTCTGACATATAACATTCAAAGAGAGAGAGAGAGTGAGTTTAGAGGAAGAAATGTAAACGTGATGTAAGAATCATTTCAACTTCAATAATAATCACTTACTTGATAGAAAAAGAAGAATTTCTCACTATCTCTTTCTTTGGTTCCCACTCTCGCATTTTTGTTTTCATAATGTGATCACTTAATGTCTAAATATTTTGATTTGCGTATTTAAAGTTTCGGAAGAAGAAGAAGAATAAAAGAAGATTGTTCTGTGTAAGTAAAATAGCACAATTTTTTTTTTCATTTATAGAGTAGGATGTGAGGTCAAGGAACTTGTTTGTTAAAAACAGCAGCCGCTTCGACCCCTAACTGTTTTGATAGACATTTGTTGTCAATTTCAACTATGCGTAATAATAAAAATTTCATTGCTTTTTCATTTCAAGCACGGGAAGCAAGTACCACCTTCATATCCTTTTTTTATTTTGGTTAACGACAGTGCACCGGGTAGAGCAATAAAAAATTACTCAATTACTCACTCACGGCATATAGAGAAAGAGCTATAAATTAACTCGCACAATATGCGTTTAATTAAGTTTTAATGGGTTTCTTTTAGCAACTGTCCCTCTCTCTTTCCTTCCCAAAAAATGTGTTTGTCAGTATTCCATTGCGAGCAAATTATATTGTTGAAATTGTTAGTTCGTTTACTATTTTCACACATATCGTAAATGAAATGCTTTAATTTCAAATAAAAACCACTTAACTCAAACAAAATAACAAACGGGTTGGAAGTATAGTGGAAATTGTGTTAGCAATGTTCTTCATCATGTTGATTTATAACGTGCCTCTTGCTCAATGGTACTAAATAAAAAATTATTAAAATGAAGTAAATTGAGCTTTTAAGAGAGAGCGGTGAATAAGAGAGAAGAGAAATATTCTTGATATATGCATAAAGCGCGGGGGTATCACAAAAGAGTTCATTGAACTACTTCTTCTTCTTCTCACTGCTTTGTTTTGATCGTTTAAGTAAACTTTTATTCTCCTTATGATTATTATTATTTTTCTTCTATTTTCATAATCACCTTTTTATGGCACATGCTTTAAAGATTACTTTACTGTTACTCTATTAAATGAAAATAAAAAAGTCTAAAAGAAAATCTTTTTTTGAATTTTAAAATAATACTTGAAAAGAGCACTTGAAGATTAAACTCAAGTTATATGACGCTGAAGGTTAAATCTTAAAAATCATCCTCATTTGAATTTATGAAATTGAAACATGAAATCTTGCTGCTTTCTTAAATAATATCCTACTATGCTGTATAATATGATCATTATGGCAATGAGAAATCAAAAAAAATTCTAAATATGATGATATAAAAATATTTTCATGAATTTATATATTTTATCGAATATTGAAATGTGAAGTGCAGGACATTAAAATTTAACTGTTAAGCATTAGAGATTTAAAATATTGTATGCTGAGCATCAAAACACTAAAGTAATAGGTGCTGAGCACTAAAACATAAAACATTGAGTGCTGAGCACCAAAATACTGAATTATTAAATGCTGAGCACTATTATAAAGAAATTGAATTTTCAGCACTAAAACTTAAAAACAATAAAGCAATAGAAATTAAATCATTTAACAACTTTAAAAGCATAAATATTTTATCATGCAATATTAAATTACATTCTTAAAGCAAAGCGTGATCGTTTCTGCCACATTAGCTTTAGAGCAAATAAAATTTTCATTCTAGACTCATATAAAAATGTTTTTTTGTAAAGTATTAAATCATAAATACTGCGTGATGTTATTGTTATATGCCTGCAATATACTTACAGCAAGAGGCAAAAAACCGTCAGCATTTTTTCATTATTATTAATATATCTTGATCTCATTTTT
This sequence comes from Polypedilum pembai, assembly GCA_014622435.1. NCBI lineage: Eukaryota > Metazoa > Arthropoda > Insecta > Diptera > Chironomidae > Polypedilum > Polypedilum pembai. Next base: position 77,032 of record JACWBX010003660.1, read on the forward strand.
TTATTATTACTATTTTCGTTTCATGATTCCGATGTGAAAAGAATTTTCTTTCAACTCTTTCATTATTATTTTTTCATCGCTTTAATATGTGATGAAGAAGAATATCTCATAAATACTTTCTTGCATTGAAAGTCATCCATTAAAGATGGATTAATTTCTTCATCTCTCCTTTCCCTTTCTCATACAATGATGATGCTGCTACAGCGCCTATGCGCTTTTAATATAATAATAATATTATCTTGAATGATCAATGAAAACAATCTCATTCAGTTTCAGACAACGATTTGCTGTAAAAAAATGAAAAGTAGGAGAAGCATTAATTAACAATGTGTAAGAACTTCATAAATCACCACATTAGGCCAACATTTACATTTACATGTGTCTATAAATGCACGCACGCACATTCGAAATAGAGTGACAATGAAGGAATAGCATATTAAATGGCAATGACTTGCATTTATATCTTTTCTTTCTCTCTTGTTAACACAATTTTTAATGAAATATTTTAAGCCGATTAAAAGAGATATGAGCATTTATACGATAGAAAAGAATGAACTTAGCCCAATAGGGAAATAAAGTGAATGAAAGAATTCTCACAAAATTTACAAATTTGACTTTTCAACATTATAAAAATATAAAGTTGGGAATTAGATACAATTGGGAGTTGGAATATTTAATTAAAGTATATTTGTGCGTCTGTTTATGCTTTATATATCGTATGTGGTTGTATTTAATATGATGAAGATATTAAGCTCAGCGAATCGAGACCGAAAATGCGCATTTGTGAGAGAGAAAAAAATGTAATAAAGAGACGGAACTCAATGAGTTTTACATTTTACAGCACCAAAGATCTTAATATATTGTTCTAAGTAAACTATTAAGAATATTTTAAGTATTTAACGCGCATTTTTGAATTTTTTGGAACGTTCTGCTTTCATAAAATAGAGACAAAGTGCTGACACAAAACTCAGATACACACCTTTCATCATCAACCGAACAATACATTGAAAATTAAGCAACCATAAAATCATAACAATTTTCCCTTCCTGACTCGCCACAATCTGCAACGCTGCCACCGCATATGTGATATATAATAATGAACATTTAATATAACTTGTGCTCACTTTTAGACACCTGCGTGCATTTTATCTATCGTTATTCCTAATTCCATGGAATTTTATTTTCAACCCTCGTCCTTCATGCTTGAAGATACAATGTTAGAAAATTACTCAACTGTATTAATTGAATTCGACTTTTTTCGTGACATGGCTCTACGGATCATTTCTTTTCATCTTATCCAACAGCTAATTAATGATATATTGCTTTTTCTCTAAATTGGATCATTCGAATTAACCGCGACATTCATTCTTATGTGATCTTTATTTCCCCATTGCTCTCATCAACATCTCTATTTAAAATGGAAATAAAGTAGACAAATTTTTACGATCGGGTGCGTACATATGAAGAAGAAAAGTAATTAATTAAGAAAATAATTTTTATTTGCTTTTAAAAGCGTTAGTGGCGGCACTTTTTATTGTCTTATCGCCAACCAAGCGAGTTTTTAAATGTGTGACAATTTTATTATTTTATTCATACATATGGAAATTTATTATAATTTGCAAGCCAAAAAAAAATTTGCCAACGAATTTAAATTTTTGTTTCATTGCAAACATAAGCCATATTGATTAAAATATTTTTTTTAAATTTTGTTATAGCAAATTGTGTGCCTGTAGACGACTATCCAAATGATGGTGATGATTACCTCTCAGATCCCAAAGATGATTCAGATTATGATGGTGATGAATTTGAGTCAGATGATAGTAAATCAACAACAGCATCAAGTCAATCGTTAGATACTACAGAACATTATATTAAAAATCAATATGTAGTGAAGGGAGAAATCGGCAAAAGTGTGGTTCTAAACTGTAAAGTTAATTTTGCCATTGATGAAAGCGCAGTCATTATGTGGTACAATGGAACGAAAATTATTGCTTCAGGATTGTCGGACAAACGAGTAAAAATTGCACAGAAAGAAGGCTCAATAACAATTGATAACATTTCAGCATATGATGATACTCAATTTAGATGTCGAGTATTTCCAGGAAAAAGTAAAGAACGTTATGAGACAAATATTCAACTTGAAGTCAATGGGCCACCACATTCAATTAAAATTGGTCACAATCTCAAGCAGATTGATAATGTTGAGGGGCAAAAGTTAATTTATAAAGCAGGCGAAAAGGATCTCAGATTTAAATGCAATGTTGGACATTCACGGCCAAAGGCAAAAATTGTATGGAATCGTAGTGAAAATGTAATCGATGAGTCAAAGGATCATGACATTCAAATCGATGAAGGCTTGCTTACAATCAAGGTCTTACATGCACATCATGCAGGCGAATATATTTGTGAAGCATCAAATGAATTTGGAAGTGTAAAGTCAAAGTTCGAACTTGAAGTTCAATGTAAGTTTTGCAAAATAAAAAAGCTTCAATTTCTAACTATTCAATTTTTAGATATTCCATTCTTCTCACGTGGTCAGATTAATTTTAATGCAGAAATTGGCACAGATGCAGAAATTTATTGTTTATTCAAGTCATCTCCACAATTTCAATCAGCCAAGTGGTTCAAAGGCACTACTCAATTGCACGCTAGCGATAAATATGTGATTGCAAATGATATGAAGAATCATCATGATCGAATGAAGTTGTTGATTAAAAATGTTGAAAAAAATGACTTAGGTGCTTACAAATGTGAAGTTCAGGTATGATCATCATACAAGACTAAATTCCATAAAATTATTAAATTTTTTCTCTTGCTTAAATCAGAACTTATTGGGCTCAAAGAAAGAAGAAATTAAATTGGACGTTGCGCCAGTACCACCTAAATTTGAGGGCTTTAAATACATCAATAATGTTCTATTCACTGACTGGACTGTAAAGAGTCATCAAGAACTCACAGGCATGCAGATTCTGTATCGAAACAATGCGGTAAGCATCACATTGTTAATATTTTTATAACTTAATTGTGGATTCTATTTTCTATTTTTACAACTATTACAGAATGGTTGGAATCAAACGGACGCAACAATAACAAACTCAAATCGTGTAGAAGAAAGACCCGGCGAAAGGAAGTAAGTTGAATAAAGCATTTAATTATGATTATGTAAACATCAACATGCTACAAACTAACAATTAATATAAATAGTCAAATTGTTTGCTGCTCTTCTCTTTCTCTCTCTTTTGTTCATTTGTGTGCATGTTAATTGCATTGATGATAGCAAATGAGAGAGAAAATTTTACAGTCGAATGACGATTCTATTATTTCAAGCTTGAATTTCATTTTTCATTCATACTCAATTTAAATCAATAATTGATGAATGGTTGGGCTTGTTATTGCATTTTAGAAAGCAGCATTTGATTGAATTTGATGAAAAGAAGAAATGAGATTAACATTTAAATGATTTAATTTTATTTTAGAATTCAAGGATCGATCAGTCTCGATTCTGGTGAATGGGAAATTCGAGGTCGTGCTAAAAACACTGATGGATGGTCAGATGATTCAGAAGTCACTAAAGTTAAAATTCCCAAAGGTAAATTTTTATTTTTTAACTAACTTTATTGCGATTCTTTTTTTTTTGCTAAATTTTGCTACTCCTATGAGACAACAAGAATCCAAAAAAAAAATTCAAAATGTGTTTTATTTGATTGAAAATGATTTGATTTTGTCTTTTTTCCCGATATTTAAATACAACAACAATATGAAGAATACTTTTATACAATAAATTTGCTCTAATAATTTGTGATAATGTCATAATATGTCCCATTTTTTGTCAATTTGTTTTTCTCTTATAAACACATTTTTACTCGTAGCTTTTATCGATCCGCCTATTATTATTATCACTACAACTCTAGGTAAATTTGGTGATGTTGTAAAAAATGTCTGATTGCCAATATTTTTTTTTCTCTCTTCTCTAATAACTGCCACAAAAACTCTTTCTTTCATTTACCATATCAGCATTAGATGTATACAAGCATAATACTTATTCTTTATATTTTTTTGTCATCACTTGCTTACACATGAGTTCAAAAAAAAATCTCATTTATCAAGCTATATAGAGCTTCTATTCATGTGATTGTGTAATGCGGATCTGATCTCTTTTTGGAACATGAGCAGAAAATTGACTTTTAATTGGGAATTAAAAAAATGTTTTATATTTGAGCTTATTTAATTTTTTAATTACTTTAATTTTTCTCTTTTAACGATTTTTTCCTCTGTTGTGTTGAAGTGGCTGATGATGACTTTTTTCTACTAATTACTGCCATTAATTTTAATTACTTTCTTTCTTCTATCAAAAATAAAACATTTGAGGAACAAAAACAAAAAAATTCTATCATATACCATAAACTTTCTTCCTATATGCTGTAGCTCTCGATATTTAGTCGTAGAAATTATAATTTTCACATTTTAATTAAATTTTTCTTTTTGTCTCTCTTTTTCTTCTTTTTTTTAATTTCATTTAGATTCAATTGAGTCATCCGAACAGACGAGTTCAGCATCGAGCATATTTACATCAATGGTTGGAGTTCTAATAGCATTTTTAATGACACGCTACTTTGTTTAGGAGGTTTTTAAAATAAGAAATGAATTATGAAATTGACAAAAGAAAAGATTAAATTTAGTGATTAGAAATTTTATTTTTTTTTTATTGAATTTTCCTTTAAATTATTCCCTCTTCCTCTTGTTGTCATTTTCTCTCTCAATATTAATATCAAATAATAGAGAGTAAATTTAAAAAAAAATTCTTTTATGATCATGATGTTGAGGTGAAAAATCATGTGAAAGCTTTATATTAAAAGGAAAATCAAGAGAGTTGTTTTAAAGAAATAATTTCGTGCAAAAAAGTATATAAATGAAGGAGACATCAAAGACACATATTGAGTAAATGTTCGAAAAAAATCAACTTCCTTCCTTCTACTTCTATCTTCAAATGAAAGAGTAATCTAAAATATATATTTTAATAATGTCTTTAAATGTTAGCGATCACACATGACTAGAAAAACAACAAATGAAAAAACAAAGTAAATAAGAATATTTAAATAATAAATTATGCGCCTTACATACTTTTTAGAATTTACCTTTGAAAGAGAATATTTAAAGATAAATGAAACCAAAAAAAAACAAAGTATTTTTCTCTCTTTACTGTCTTTATCAATGCTTAATAAATGTGTATAAATAAAATAAATCACTCGTTGAATCAATAGATGCATAAAATTGTGAGTCTTCATTTTTCATATACACTAAAACTCTTATCATTGTAAGTCATTGAAAAAATTCCGATTTACTACTCAAATTGGCAACAATTAAGAAATGCAGCTCTGAGAAAAATTTCCTCAAGAAATATTTTTAAGATCAATTTCAAATTAAAACAGAATAGGGTGAGAAGAAGAAAACCCGGGCTGTTTTGTGTTCTGTAATAATTTAAAAAAGAATAAGTAATTAATTGAAAAAAGAAAATTAATGTTGATTAAGGCTTAAATTAATTAATGAAAGAAAGTTCTTGTAATTTAGAAAAAAAAAGAAAGTCCACTTACATAAATAAAAATTATTATTATGTGAATACATAGTGTAAAAGTGAGTTTATATAAAATTTTAAAGACGATTGTTGTGCCTTTGAGGTGGCCACGCGACGATTCTAACTCTTTTTTTAATAAAATGTTAATTTTTCTTCTTTTTTGTATTAAATGATTATCCGCACTAGTAGGAACAACAACTTTTCAATAAAAAAATACTATTCCTCCTGCTAATTGTTTAACAATAGTTGATAATAATATTGAAGCCATAGATGTTTTATTAAATAAACTGAGAGTGGAATGATCAAAGAAATATTTGTTTCGCATGTTATTTTTATCACTCTCACAGAAATAAATGTAATAAACCAATGAAATGATTAATTAATGTTGTCAATAAATCTTTAACTAAATCCAAATTGTAAGCTGCACAGATTGAAAAAAATTTCCTGTAACATCAAAAAATATGCTTAATGTCTAGAATGAATAAAATGACAAATAAAAAAAAATTTGAAAAATCTTACAAAAACTTGAATATTTTGTTTGATTTATAAAAACTTTCATCAAATATTATTTATGATAATTTTCTTTTATTTTTTTTGTAATTAAACAAATGCATGCAATCATGTATAAAATTATGGATAATTGTAAAATGGATTATGAACTTAATTTCAACAAAAAAAAGTTACAAATCAGTAAATTTTATCGGTTGATTAACAAAATAAAAACTTGTTATTGACTAGACTTTTGGAGCTGCAGTAAAATTAAAATTGTCGTCAACATGCCTTCGTTCATTATAAAAACTATTTCAGTCTGCAAGTTTTTACATCAAGGAATTTTAAATTTCTTCCACACAATTTTTATCAAAAATATTCCAATTTGTTTTCTCTTGTTACATGCAAATTTTTTTCTGATTTTCATAAGGCATTCACATTTCGTAATAGCTTTTTTTCTTCTTTTAATGCAAAGAGTTGCGTTTAAATATTTAAAAAAAAACAAAAATTTAGGCGAATACAGGACAAATTAAAATGTTTTTTCATTTTTTACATGCTAGGAATTCAACAATTGTAGTGAGAAAATTTTCAAGTGTAAGACGTTTAGCAGTTTAGGGCTGTGATTCAAAATGCTTGTAAATTTGTGTCACGTACGACATTATTGATTGCCAATCTGGTCTTTCTTGTTGACACATTTCATTGATATTCTAAAATTCAAATTATTCTGTTTATATGTTCTGTTTATATTTAAAGAATTAATTAAGTTTACCAAAGTTGTTTTAATCCCAACAGTTTCAGCAGCATCGAAGGCTAAACTGAAATTTTTTTTTTTGTCAAGTGGTGTGAGTTCATCGTATGGAATTTTTTCGGGTAAATATGAATGCATTAGAGCACATAGAGCTAAGCCATCATTCCTTAAATATTTCAAATAAATAATTTTAAAAGAATTGCTAAACGAGTGGCAGGTAATTGAATAAGTACACTGCGGTATAATCCTCTTATGGTAAGAAGATATTTTTCACACACAAGTGTCCAATTCTTCAATTAACATTCAATTCAGTAAGATTAATGAGTTTACGTACCATGATGAGCTGAAGTTGGTAATATCGATATTTCGATAGCCAACAACTTTATTTTGACACCATTTAAGCAAAGCATTTCGTTTCGAGCCGCCATTCTTCACTAGTGCATTTAATGGATCTTTTCGTTCACCTTTTAAAAATTGAGGAAACTAATTAGAAACGGCATGCTTATAATTAAGACATTTTTTCTCACTTATATCACCGTAGCTATTTCGTCTCACATAATCGTGCTTGTGGTTCAAATTGTAATCGTGTTTGTGTGATGTTAAAATCGATGAGTAGAATTGATCATGATCATCAGTCTTTTGCGGAATCGTCACTGCATCAAATAACAGAATAAAAAATTAATTAATTTATTTCATAAGCAGATTCATAACTTATTAAATGTACTTTAAAATATGACACAGAAAAATGCTTACTTAATCATAACAATGAGAACGAAAATAATAATAAAAAAGAAAATTTAATACATACAATTAGTGTTAATAGTGTTAAAAAATTATCACTGTAATCATAAAACACACTACGTGCACTTATAAAATAATAAAATAGTACAAAAGAATTAAACAAACACCAACGTTTTGTGCAAAAACAAATTAAGAAGTATAAAAGAAAATTAAGTATGTGGGATGATAAAAAGGTTCATGCAATTATTTTATTAAAAGAGTATAGATAATAAAATACAAATAATTAGGGTCATAGTTGATTTGTTATTTCGAAATAATAAAAAGTATTTTAAGTTCAATTATTTATGAATCAATACAATATCAAGTGTCACAGACACATATATACATATATATTATTGATTCTTGTTATTAGTAAAATTACACTTCTATTCTACTTATTTTTTCAATCTACCGTAAATGCCATTATCATCAATCATCTTACCTCCACTCTTTTGCGTTCCATTCAAATTAACATTATTTGACGAAGTAAGAATATTGCTATGATTACTCGTGATGGAATTATTATTCAAATTCTTTTGTTGTTTTTCTTGATCAATTGTTGTTGTTATTTTTTCACACTGCTGCTGCTCTATAACGGACAAATTGTTTAGACTCGTTTGTGATCCCGATTGCGATCCAGACGATGAAACTTTGGTCTGTTTTGAAGTATTCTCGATGCTCTCAATCAAACTTTTTACAGACAATCGTGAATCTTGTCTCGTTATATAAGAGACTGAATTAGCTACCATACCATTATTACTGTTATTTGTGACAGTGGCATTGTTGATATTGTTGTTATTGCCAATAGTATTACTAGTTCCATTTTTCACTGTACTTCCGTTACTTTTTTGTTTTCTTCGTTGAGCCATTTCTTGCTGCACTGTCGTCAATATAGATTGTTGTGATTCGTTTGAAGATGTTACCACTAGAATGGATTAAGAAAGAAAATTTATGATGAGTACAGTAATTAATGATGAAAATGTATATTATATGATATATTCTGTTATGATTATGAAGAATTTACTTTGTACACTTTTTTCTTGCATCACTGAATTATAACAAAGAGATGAAATTGAACATACATTTATAGCAGCGAGAATTTGACATGAACAACACACAGAAATGAATAATTGCCCATTTTTCGATTAACAGAGACATCATTGTTTAACTGACTAACATAGATATTTATCACAACGAAGATGATGAATGTAATTTCGAGTGTGAGAGAGAATGTTTGTTTATTTCTAGCACCCTAAACAGAAAGAATAATTATATGCATCTCACTTACAATCATCACGCGAGTTTAGAAGTGTGTTAAACAAATCGAATTCACTATATTTATCGACGTTGTTCTCAAACAATATATTCTCATAAGCTTCATCATCAACATTTTCAGGGCTTTCTAATACAAATTCATTTTTCTCTTTATCCAGAACATAAACAATTGTTTTGGATTTTCGTTTAGAATCATCAACCTTGTTAGATTTATTTTTATTGCTATTGTTATTTATCTCGCCACTTAATCTTGGTTGCGGTAATGGTGGTTTTTGTTTTTTTCTCATTGTAACAAAATCATTGGAAAGTGGAACTTCATAGTTAAAGTTCTCATAAATAATCTGCTCGTTCGATCGATCGAGACTATTATTGCTTGTGCTTCGAGTTCGCAATAATCTGTGTGTTTTGCTTTCTTTTACTCGACGAATACCGTCAATGTTGTCCAACAACAAATTATCGCTCGATTTTGTAACAAAATCGTCGAATGGCTGAAAACTTTCATTGGTGGTCGGCAATTCTTGATAACTCTTCGATGCAAACAATGGAACAGGTCGAACAATTTGTTTTAATTCCATGTTAATATCTTCAGTACTCTTGCTGCTTTCTATTGGCCGGAAAGAAATTTCCTTTGGCATTTGTTTCACATTTTCATTACTTAACGCTTTAATTTGATTTTTATTATGTGGCTTAAAGTACGGAGTAACAGTTCTATGTTCGCGATAACTCTTCTTTTGCCATGGTAATTCATTAATTGTTGCCACTTCATCTGATTCACGCGAAGAATATTTTAATAATTTGGGTTGTTTCACTACTTCATCTTCCTTCTCTTCTTCAAAGTGGACTTTTGGTTTTAATTTGACTTGCTCATTGAGTTTCTCTTGACTCTCATTTAATGCTTTCAAAACATCATCTTGACTAATTAGGCCACTTTGTGTCCTATTACTATCTTGACGATGTTTTGATGACAAATTTCTTCTGAAACTAACTGTCGGTTTTTGTTTTAATATTACTGGTGAGGAAGTTGAAGTTGAATCAATTACATCTTCTGATGTAGTAATTTCTGTAACTTCTTTAACTTCCATGCTTATAATTTCTTCTTCAACATTATTTTTGTCAAACATAAAATTCTTTAGTGTTAATGCATTTAAAGAATTTCGCATACGCGACAACTCTAATAGAAACTCATCTGCACCTGCGTCACCATCCTTTTCTTGCATTGTAGTCTCTTGTATTGGATTTATTTTAGGATGTAACTCAACAACATTTGCTATTTATTTATTAACATTAAAAATTACGTAAAACGAAGGAAGTTGTGGAAGATAACGAGAGAAAATATACTTACGTTTATTAAGTTTATCAATTTGAGTCTCTAGTCCGCGAATTTTGTCACGCAATAGTTTATTATCAAGTGCCAATTGTTCATGAGCTTGCTGAGCCTCTGTTTTAAAATCATTTGCAACACGAACGGAGACGAGAAGATCTTGTTGAAATTGTTCCCACTCTTCATTCTCTAATTTTCTTGCGTGAATTTCGCTTTCAAGCTTTTCTTTTATCTCAGAAAATTGGCGTTCGGTATCGACTAAATGACGTTGCGTTTCTGAATAAAGCGTTTCTAATTGAGCTTTATCTTCTATCAGACATTTTATTTGAATCTGAATTGAGGTAGAAAATAAGGTAAAAAATTAACCGTTAATTATTGAAGTAAAAGGAAAATTGGGTTAATTCAAATTATATTTACTTGAAGTTCATTAGTTGTGTCTACGAGTATCTGATAATCGGCTTGAATTTTTAATTTCTCTTGTTTTAGTTGTTCATATTTATATTCCAAATCACTTAATGCACATTTTGCATTGTTGCGGGTAACTTTACATTCCTCAGTTATACCAGCTAGTTGATCACGCAATTTTTGTGTCTCGTTTTGGCTTTTTGACAATTGCTCTTGCAAGCTCGTTATTTCAATCTCGAGATAATCTTTTTCTTTTCGTGCAATATCTAACAACTCGCCCAAGTCAGATTTCTCGCCTAAAGCTCTATCTTGTTCAATTTCTTCAATTTTAGAGCGTGCATTTTCTAATAGTGTCGTCAAACGGCTTATTTCAATTTGTTTTGAAGATGCTTCCTCTTTCGTTGCACTTAGCTGTCGTTCAATTTCCTTTCGATCAGCCGTTGAAGCATCAACTGTTGATTCAAGGACACTAATTCTCTCTTTCAAACGATTAGTATCCAATAGATATGACTCAGTCAATTGACTTTTATCTTGCAATTCCGAATTCAATTCTTCTAATTTTATCATTAAAGCTTCACGCTCTTCTTGCGCGTTTTTTAGCAAATCCATTAATTTTTGCTCACGTTCTGATGATGCAGATTCAGGCTGACTGTTTGGATCACGAAGCAATAATTTTTGCAACGTTTCGACTTGATTTCTAGTGTCTTCAAGCTTTTCAGTCTGACGGCAGAGTGTTTGAAATATTACATCTTTTTCATCTGATAGACGTTCGTTGTCATTTTGTAATTCTAATACTTGATTTTGTAGATCAGCGAGTTCTTGAAGAGTAGCTTGTAGTTCTTCGTTAGTTGAATGGTGAGTTTCCTCCATTTGTATTATCTTATCTTGCAAACATGCAACAGACACTTCACTACTCGACGATTGTTTGTCCCAATCTGGTGTTGTTGCACAAGATGCATCCATTTCTGTATTTGGTACAAGCTACGGAGAGAGTAATAAATTTTATAATTTTTATCATAATAATTTATATCAATGAAAGCACTTACGTTAGGAAGAGTCATAGAGATAGATGCAGGAGCAGAAGAACTGTGATGTTTCTGTCTCCCGTCGTCAATCATCTGTTGTTTCTCAGAGTCAGAAATTGGCGACTGTACAACATTTCTCAAACGCATTCGCAATGACTCGTTCTCCTCCTCAAGCTGATTAAGCTTTGAATTATTCATTTCATTTGTCTGCTGAAGTTTCTGAACGTCTTTGCGCAACAATAATAATTCGTTATGTGATGTCGTTAGCTCTTTAATCTTGATTTCTAAACTTGCATTTTCCTGTTGCAGTTGAAGGAGTTCTTGCATAGTTTTCTTGTGTCTTATCTAAAATATATGCAATAAATTTATATAAATTTTGCAGAAAAGAGAAAATGTATATTGAGATATAAATGTATGTCTGTCTACTGTATGAATAAATCTAACAATTGCAATAATGCATTGATGTAAAATATTAAAAATTCAATAAATCCACCCACATTATTTTTTTTTCATCTGCAAACATATGAAATCATCTCAAAGTAAATAACAAAAAGAATTGGGTCAAACAAAACAGGAAAATTCCAATTGTCAATTGAAAGTGAATTTGAAAGTGAATTTGAGCAGTTGAGTGCCTCGATAGCCGAGAGGTTATAGCACTGGTTCTGAAAGTTAGGTTGTGGACAATCCTGGATCGATTCCCAGCTTACTCCTTCAGACATTTGTAAGGTTTTGATACCTTGGCTGCTCAGTGATTATGAAGACAAGTTGTTTTTCGGACTCTGGACGAAAATTTTTCAAGGGAACGGTACAATGGTCACCATAAAAAGTGCATTGGAACGAGAGCCCTTGATAAACAGATTAATTCAGAGAAAGTTAGGTAACGAGTCTTCATAATTGCATACTGTAATGTGTCCAGAGATGGAATAAAAAATATATCGAGCTAGTGGTTGCACTTAATGGTCTAATAATGGCGCTGAGCTCCCTAGCGAAAGGGTTTATGGGAAGGGAAAGTCTTGACTTCATCAATTTGTCCAAACCTAATTAATGCTTGGTTCAATGATAAGTCATGAGACATGTAATAATAAAAAAAAAAAAAGTGTATTTGGAAATGTATTTCCGTTTCACAGACATACATCGACGTATTCGCTATTGTAAATATTCTATTTTTTTCTTTTTTGGTTAACTTACGTCTTGAACTTCATCATATGTAACGACATCAAAATCTTTGGAGTTTGAACGACCTGAGTGCTGATTGTTTGGCAAATGTCCAGTTGCTGTAGCTGCCACAGATGTAGATGAAGATGGGATGTGGTGGACATTTGCCGATTGCTGAGCAACTTGCTGCATTTGTTTTTGCTGTAATTTCTGCTGCTTCTTCAACTCTTTCTTTTCATCAATCAACTTTTCCTTGGATGCAACTCGAAGTAAATCATTCAATTTATCTTTTGAAGACTGTTTGTTGCCTTTTGATAATTTTCTTGTTGCACCAAGTTCATTCGAAGCGCTGGCAGTGTTATTAAATTCAACTCGATCAAGACTAGATGCGGAAGCTGATGTCTTGAGACCAATAGAATTAGAATGTGCAGGCGATATTTGTTGATTTTGTTTTGACGAGTTTGATGATGCAGATGGACTTCCACCACTTTGCCCTCTACGGAACAATGATTTCAACTTGATCATTTTGTTTGAGTTAATAATAAATGACACGAGAAATAATTTGTTTGTAGCAATTAACTTTCTGCTCCAATTTTTCACTTTAATTTTTTAGTCTAGTTTTTTACACATTTCTTGTTATTTAACGGAATGTTTGACTTGATTTTTTTTTATTTGAATTCACATGCTGCGAAATACAGAAATAATAAATTCAATTTGTGCACAAAATAAACCAGCTATCGCTTTTCTTCTTCTCTTATCAAATTTTTTATTCATTAACATTTCTATGAATTTTGCTTAATTGTCAGTCGTAATAAAATTAAGTTTTCGCTAATTATTGTTAAAAATATAACACGGTCGTACACAAATAAACAACAACTATGAGTAAAGTGGGAAATTTCTCTCGCTTTCGCATGAATGAAACACAATAATTTCCTTCACATATAACGGATTCATCTTCAAACTATTGGATTTTGATGAATCTTTTTTCAGTGCACACGACGTAATAATAATAAAAATGAAAAATTAATGAGAAAAAGATGAGATTTAAATAGGCATGAAGCAAAAATACAAAGAATAGAGAGAGAGAACATACCGATAATTTTAGTTTTGAGGGCGAAAAAAGAAGAAGTAAAAAATATAGAGATAGTAAGAAAATTCCCTCCTTCTTCACAAATAAAGTAATACTCTTTGAAACAAAATGTTGGGAGCGTGTAAATTAATGTTGAATGATTACAAATGAAATTGTGTCGTTTTTGCAGTTTTCTGTTGAAATTTAAAAGTGCTATGTGTGTGTGTTTCAAAGCCGTTTATTGTACAAGCTTGTTTACTCATAGCTTTTGTAAATTTCTATAAATATTCATCTTTGTCGCTTCTTCATGCTATTAAAACTGATAAAATGTTCGTCTATTATCAGAACTAGCAAAAGGTGTGTCATCGGACAGTAATTTGCCATTTATGGTGTGCATAAAGAAGAGAATATCAAACTAACATAACACATATTTGTGTGAAATATTGATTTTGAATATGGCACTCTATAAGTTTCCCTCATTCACGCTTTATCCACACAATCATCATCATCAATGTCTTTTCTAACAAGTATTTTTGATCGTGTTCAATGTCCATAATTTATTTATTTATGCATGGTAAATGACAACCTTCAGATCGTGAGACTCTCTCTCTCTCTCTCATCATCATTTTTGCTTACATAGGATTCGTGTTTATATGAAGGACAGCTTCGACATTTTTTTTTAATAGGAAGGAAGATTAAGTGAATGAATGAAAAATAATTATATTAAATTGAAGATTTGAAAAAAAGTTCTTTGAGAGAACTTAAATTGACAAGGAGGCGAATGACTTGAAGAAAAAAGGTTCAATCTTTTATATTTTTTTGCGACGTTTCGCCCACATATTGTATTGGTCAAGATTTTTATATTCCTCTTTTTAAAATGATCGTTATGGATTGACCATTTTTGGACGAAGTATGAAAAGTAATAATGAAACAAATGAATAAAACTTTTGTAGGAGAAAGAAAAATTGTGTAGTAGAAGTTTTCATTATCTTATCTTTGTCGAGGTATATTATACGTCAAGATAAGATTCATTACTCATAATACATGAAATATTTCTTTAAAATTCCGCAAAATAGTAAAATGAAAAGAGAACATTTAGTTCAATCATAAAAATTCCTACTCTGAATCTCAATCGTTTTTTGAATAGTTAAAAATAATTAATGAATAATGGTTAGATAATACAATGATTTGAATGAATTCAGGCAATTTATTTTAATTGAATTTATAACCAATAAGGTTGTATTTAAGTGGCAATTACTCAACACTGTAGCATTTTATTGAAATTGAATGTATTTTATATATCGTTTTTCTCTTTTGAGCTCTCAAGTAGAATGATTCATTTGAGATTAATGTTAAGAATATATAGTTTTTCAGCTCTCTCGTAGTTACATTGAAATTTCTGATTTTGTTTTCTCATTAGTAATCAAACTTTCACAGTAATTACTCGATTTTGACATCCATAATATAAGCAATATAAAAGAAAGAGAAGATTGATTGAAGAGAGAAGAAACAACTGATGATTGAGGGTCAAGGTTGCAAATGAGTGCATATTAAAATGAAGAAATTTCTTTTGTATCTAATAAATACTCCTATAACGCTTCCCCGAGTTCATTTAATTATGTATATATGGAAGCAGTTTTATTTCTAAAAAGGGGATTGAAATTCAATGTCAAGGCTCTCTCTCTCTCTCTTTCTATCATACTGCTCACGTTCTATACCCTAAGAGAGTAAATCTTGTCTTGTCGTGAATTGCACTGTATTAATTAAAATACTCGCAGCTTCCATATTTGGACTTCCTTACATAAAATCGACAAACCAACAAGCCATCAAGTAAATCAAATGCATTTTTAGCATTATTGTGATATTTATTATTAGATAAAAGAGAGCGCTTATAAAAGTGATGTCTACCTAGATGTAATACGAATTACAGATGAGTCTAGAAATTACGCACAGTTAGCTTTTACAATTGATGAAAGACATGAGAGAAAAATAAGGTAACATATAAAATAAAAGAAAAATGTATAATTAACTCAACACATGCACATACTAGTTGGGTCTGCACTTACTCATGCTGTTGTTGCTGCTTTACACTACCCCGTTGTGAGTTTCATTTTGTGAATATGGGGAATTAATTAAAGAAATTTGATACATACATATAATTTAGTACACGCAAAAGACGAAGCAGCAACGCAAAATAAAGCGCAAGAGAAAAAAAAATTGAACTGTTCGCGTTTATCAATGGACATGATTTAAGGCGTTGAGTGCCATGTTGTGAATGCATCTTTTTGCCTGCATTTTTTGTATGTCTCTCTCTCTAATAATATGTACATCCGCTCTGTCAAGATGGGTTTTCTCTCCCTTTTCGCTTTTAAGATGTATTATCTTACATTCCTACTTAAATATTGCAATAATCAAGCACACGCAGCAGTTAAGTCTCCCGTATTTAAGAAACATACAAGAAATATCAATTCATAAGCATAACTTCAACGAATATGTGAGTGTATTAAATTATTTCTTCCTTCTGAGAAATAAATAAGTCAAACAAAATAAATAGACAGATTCATCGTCATTCGTAAGAGATGAAATAAGAATAAGAGAAAGAGAGAAATGAGCGGCGAGAAGCTGGTCAATCGTGCAATTTTAAAAATAACATTGGATTGAATGGAAAATGTTAAGTTTATTTTCACTCTATAAATTCGTCACGGTATTTAATAAAACTTTTCTTGTTTAATTTTTTTTACTTTTTGCAGCACCATTTATTTTATAGATGTTGTTGTTGGGCTTCTTTCACAATTCTTGTTTTCAATTCATATAAATAAATTTTTGATGATTTCAACCGATAATAACGATTTCCGAATATTTATTTAATAAAAACACAATATTATATATCGCTAGCGATATAATGACTAATTTAATATTTTTCAGGAATCCAGAAAAGTTGTAGAATTCATCAGAATTTAAAATAATAAAAATAATATGAGAGAAAGAAACTAACAAACGTTCGCACTCAACAAAACTAAAAAATAAACTGCTACGCTACTCTTGCTGCAAGAGTGAAAGAGAGAACCCTGCGCATGCAGTAACAAAAGATTGAAAACCCCGCAAGAAGCGCGCGCACTTTTTAAATTTAATCTGGTAATTCAATTATCGTTTCAGAATCTTTTAGATTATAATTTAATTATTTGCGATAATCTAATGAATTGGAGCAGAAGTTTTTCTACACATTATTTCACTCGAGTGATTAGATACTTACATTACTTTAATCCGTCTTTAAAAATTCTTTAATCTACTTTGGTTATATGTATATTTCCTTTTGTTCTATTATTCACTTGAAGGAGATCTTCTTAAATAATATAAAGAATGACGTAAAATAATGGTAATTCTAATCCTTTAATATCATTCGGACAATTTGAGTTGTTCCTGTAATTAAAAAAGAAACACAATTATAAAATCTAAACATCATCATCAGCAGCAGCAGCACCTGCTCAAATGAAAAAAAAAGTCTCAACCGTTTTAAGCTTTGCATTATAATAAAAAATCAAGTTTGCTTAAGTGAAAAGAAATGAAAGCGAAAAGAGAGAAATAATATGTATTTTTTATGTGCTATGTATTGTGTTTATAGCACAGAAAAAAATCACAAAGTGGGCTTATATGTTTGACTATGAATAGGTAATAGATGTATGTAATGTGATGAGGAGAAACGAAATGAGAAAAGAAATTGTGTAAAATAAAAGAACAGAAGAAATGATAAAAAAGAGCTTACAGTATATTGCTGCTGTTGTTGATGATGGTAATGTTAAAACAATCAGTGATATTTTTGGTTACTTCTCTCTTGTACTCAAAAATATCTGTATGTGTTTTTTAGAGGTAAAATTCTCTGAGTGCTTATTAACTAGAAACTTTTTACATAGTTTTCGTCACGGTGGTTTGCTATTTTTTCAATACATTTTAAAGCGGAATAAATACAAAATTAGTATTGGATTCTATAGAGATAAATTTACATACATTTTGCAATTAAAAAGTAAAAATGAAAACGAAATGAGGTCATGAAACCATCATCTAATTAATTTCTAATTTTTGTATACTTAATATTCATATTTTTCAATAGATTTTGTTCTATGGAACATTATAAAAATTGTAACTAATCTTTAATGAGAAAAATAGGAAGAGACACAAGTGTGCAATGTAATGTGAATGATAGTGATCGAAGCAGAACGATGAAATTCAATATTAGATTGTTGTTACTGTTGAAAATAGATAGATTTAAATTTCATATTATTTCTCTCTCATCTCTTATAATGCATTCACATTTGATTCTAAAAATAGACCTTTCTTTACACTGTATAGAACTAGAACGCGCGCGTATATAACTGTGACTGTTTATAAGGAAAAATGAAAGAGAGAACAAACTCATTTTCATTCATTCAGCTTCACTTGATTGCTGATTGCATTGCACTAAAATGATGTTTAAAACAATTAATTAAAAAAAACGATTGAAAGAGAAATAAGAACGAGCGAATCTCTTTTAATTTATCTTATGCTTCTATCCACAGCAAGCACTACTCGGAGAAGAAACAAGTGCATTTATGCGGACTTTTCATTGATTTTTTCTTTCTTCTTACTTTTTATCACTGGTGCTCATTTGACTCGATTTAACACTTTTTCTTATAATTCTTCTAAAGCATCTCTTAATTAGGTCTTAATTTAGATTTTCTGTTTAGAAATTAGATTTCTTCTAGAGAGATTTTTTTGAGAAAACAGGTTTTATGAATTAAATTTATAATAAACAAAATTTTTGACACGCACAACACTTTTTTCGAGTTGAATAACACATAGATGTCAGAGATTCTTAAATTAAAACTAGTAAGTATTAGTATGCACGAATAAAATTATTTTTAATAGAAGAGAGAAATTCACAGTTTTTATTGTTGATGTATCGAAATTTAACTGGGGATTAACAACTTTTATAAATTCCTCATTTCAAATTTTTTATGACCGTTATATTTAATTTCTAAGAATTTCATGATTTTATTAAATGATTCATCAACATTTTAACATAAGTTGTACTATTGAAAAGTTTTAAATTTTCAAAGATGTAAATTTTGTATTTAATTGATTTAAATAAAATAATGTATTATTTTAAAATTATTAAAGCTTAATTTGTTATTTTAGAGAGTAGACAGTAAAAAAAATTGTGTATATTTTGATGCAAAGATCATGCAGAATATAAAATAAAATATAAAAGTTTAATTGCATGGATTTTATATATAAGAGTTAAATAATTGAAGTAAGTTGATTATTGTTTTATTATCATTCGTGGTATTTATTAAATTTCATAATTTCCTATAAATAACAAACATTTCTTGTTTTTAGAATTACTCTTATATTTTGTTAAAAAGAATATGTTACTCAAATCACGGTATTTACTTCAAAGAAGTAATCTTTTGCATTCGCTGGCGTTTGGAAATTACGGAGGTGGACGTTTCAGACATTTTGCTGTCGTCACAAAACAAGATCATTCTCTTCACTTTCACCAAAAAACATTCAAAAGCGAAGATCATGTTAAAACGATAACCGGTTTATTGTTAGAAAAGCAATCTTTTCATAACAGAAGTCTCTTTTATCAACAAGCTAATCTGTTTCATAATAGTCGCAATAATTTTTTGACACAAAAGGTCAAAGATAATACCACAACTATAAAGAGTCAAACTGATGATGAAAAGAAAAAAAAGAGTGATGAAAATGAAGATGGAAAACCACTTGGCTTGTTTGCTAAATTCAAAAAGATGACAAAAGAATATTGGTATGTTCTTGTTCCAGTTCATGTTTTTACATCCTGTTTTTGGTTTGGAGGCTTTTATTATGCATCTGTTTCGTAAGTCATAAATCGATTAAAACTAATTATTTATGTTTAATGTAAATTATTTTAGAGGAGTTGATATCGTAGGATTTTTAGAGCAATGGAACATTAGCGAAAAAATAATAAATCCGTTAAGAGATTCTCATTTGGGTCACATTGCAGTAGCGTACCTTCTTTACAAAATTGCGACTCCTGCTCGTTACACTGTAACCCTTGGTGGCACTACTTTTGCAATAAATTTTCTATCACGACGAGGATACATCAAGCCAATGCCTAGTAAAGACAAACTTGTTCAGATGTATAAAGATAGAAAGGACGATTTTCAACAAAAAGTAGCAGATAAGAAAAGTCAGTTACAAGGAAAGCTGAAAAAAGATTGATAGAAATTTAAAACAAGTACTATAGTTTATAATAAAAATAAGCATTAAATTTTTTCTTACCTCGTTTTTTGCTGCTAATTTTTAATTTCTATGCTAAAACATTTGCATGATATTCAAGCTAACTCAATCAATAAGATGGAGAATGGACATTAATTAAATAAAAAAATTGGATATTGAATGAATTCATATTTATGGGTTGAACCCATACTTTTATTCTTATCATTTTAAGATATTTCACATATTGTTCTTGAATAGTTGGTTACGTGATTTACAGGCATCGCTGTGTGTTTTAACAGTTTCGACAACATAGTCAACTCCATTCACATTACACGTAAATGCTTTAGCATTACAGTTTAGGCGATTATTAACACACGCCCAGCATGTTTGATTTGATTTAGTTTTAGAAGCTCCTTTAAAATATCCAAATCCATTATGCACTAATTTGAAAGTGCCACGATTGGTCAGCTCAAATTGTGCAGGATCGTTTACAATTTGTCGAAATTGATCTTGTGTAATTCCTTTCTTGAGTACTAATTTATCTGTGGAATCAATCATATTTGGTGTGCTTTGCGATAAAGAATTTCTGTCAAGTTTTGTAAGCTTTTTGTATGGAATAGCAGCACTTTTTTCAACTTGTGGTTCAATAAGTTTAATCTTTTTTGTTGGGACAGAATCACCCTTTTCTTCTTTTCGATTAACTGCTTTCTTCTTTTGTTTTTGAATTTGTGTGGTGTAAGAAACTGGAGTAGAAGAAGCAGGATCTTGAGCATTGCTTTCAAAGTCACTAAAATCTTTTGGTTCTGTAACCGAAATAGTACGTTCGGGAGTTTTATCAGCATTTTCTTCTGCATTACCTACACTATTAAGATTTTCTTCCTCTATTTCATTGCCACCGTTATTTTCCTTAAAAAAGTAAAAATTATGTTATAGATGGAGTTATTTAGAAAAAATCTTACCACTATTTCAACTGAAATTCCTTTGATATCAAGTGACTCTGCTGTTGCCACAAATTCGACTAAGCATTCTTCTTTAACATTGATTTTTCCGAAATACATGTAGTAGAGAATATCTTGCAAAATTGACATTTTTATATCTTTCAAGTAAATAATTGGATTTTGATGTTGATTTGCTGGCATTTCAAGAAGCAATTTACGAAATAGTGGAGAACATGCAGCAAGCACAAGTCGATGGGCTTGGAGCATTTGTCCTTCAGCTGCTAGTGTAACATCAAGAAATTCTCCACGAGAATACGATTCTTGAAAGCCCATAATCCAATTCGTTGCAAAATTGTCCCAATTGATTTGAAATTCTGTAGCCATTTTACTATGAGCAAAAGGAAAAATAGGTGAGAGGTTTGGATATATTCTTGTGTTTTAAACGACTACAGATTTTTAACAAAGTATTACATATTATATATCAAAATTTGTGTAAAATAAATAACTCTTTTAAAATCAGATTAAGCTCAATCAGTTAAAGTTTAATTGAACTAGAATGATTTAAACGTACTATCGAATTTCATTTTTATATATCTCGAGAACAGTAGTACTTAGAACAAAGTTTTTACCTTCAACGTAATCGTTTAATAATGCGCTATCAGGAAATACAATAAAATATTTTCCCAATATTTTAAAATTTTACCCGTAAAAACCTTACTTATTTACTTAAATTTTTTACCTTTTCACTTTTACCTCAGTCTAAACTTTTGTCTCAAATGTTTTGTATTGTCTAAATACTATTTCTTCTTAATTATTTTAAACTTTTTGTAGAATTATCCAACTTTGATGTTAGCTCGAAAAAACGTGGTTACTTTTTTCTAAAAATGCTTAAAATTCAATCCCCTTAAAACGGTTACAAATTCAAAAAAGTTTTTATGCTTGAAAGCTCCTTAGTACGAAAAATATTTCTTTATTCAATTTTTAATTCCATATTTCACAAGATGATGTCTAATCAATCATACACGCATTTTTAATGCAATAAGCTATAAATTTTTGATTAATAGATATTATATAATGAGATCGCATAAATTTAATTATTTATTGCTCGCCATTTGCAGCTAAAGCAATGACTGTAAAACGCATCTCCTTTTCGTCACGGCTCATGAACTTTTTGCAAACAGCAGCTGCATCATTGACAAAACTATCAGCGCTAGTTTTACCGTGATCAATCGGAAAATTTTTACGACCATCAAGTTCCATCAAATTATCGCCCACTTTAGTTAATGCAACGAAATGGAAAAGAACATTTTCTTCAGCAGGTGGCGGTTGAGTTTGGCCCTCAACAGCTAAATTTTGGTGAATTTTAATAATGTCCTGATCACTTTCTAACAATCGACCACGCTCTTCTGGTGATAAATTCTTAGCTTTTTCATAGAAATTTTTCAATGCGCCTTCCTAAATGATTTTCGAAAAGATAATTAGAATAATTGATAATTGAATTAAGAACTCACCTTCAATTCAATTGTGTCGGTGTTGTTCAAAACTGCGTGAAACAAAGCAATAGTGCCGCAAGCATTATGAAGGAATTGTTTCATATAAAATAAATCCTCGGGAGTTTTTGGTGGATTTGCTTTTAATTCTTCATCTTCTTCTTTGCGATGATTTTCATAAACTTCAGAGCATGGGAAAAGAAGAATAAAAGCGAGCACTGGTTTTGGCAAAAAAGCAAGTGAGTCAGACTCTAATCCATAGACATCAACTAAATTGAAAGCTTCAGAAACTCCAACTTTTGCAAGAAATTTATTGAGCACCTGTTTTTTGAAAAAATAAAAGTCATAAAACAGATGTGAATAATGAATGCGCAAATTTTTTCATGAATGATTCAGTCGTCTAGAAAAATCGATTTTAAACTTACATCTGG
Organism: Polypedilum pembai; assembly: GCA_014622435.1. NCBI lineage: Eukaryota > Metazoa > Arthropoda > Insecta > Diptera > Chironomidae > Polypedilum > Polypedilum pembai. The sequence continues at coordinate 99,967 of JACWBX010003660.1, forward strand.
ATTTGATTCCATCGGTATTACAAAATTTTCAGCCATATTTTTACTTTATTCTTCTTTTTATCAACTGTGAATGAATTAAAATTGTGTATTTCTTTCAATATATTGAATTTTTAATTGAGTTAGCAGAAGAGAAAAACTTCTTAAAAACGCCGGTTTTTCAAAAATATTTTGAATCAAAGAAAAACTGTTATTATATTTCAAAACAAAACAGTGGCGTGCAATGAACAGTAATCGTGAGAATTGGTGTTATTGAGAATTGAATTCAGAAATTCAATATATTTAACTTGTTTTTAACTTAATTCCTTTTTAATTTAAAGAGAAATAATTCTCATAACATAAATTCTATTAACCAGAATAAATCCAGAATCAAAAATGTTTCGACAACTCTTTAGAAATTCATTAAAATTGGTATGAAATTATTTTATCTGAACATTCATTGGAATAAAAATAAAGAATTTTATTTTAGCGCAATTATTTAAAATTTTCAACTGAAAGCTTGTTAACAGAAGAAAAGTTGTCTGGAATTCTTAAAAATCATTTTAAAGTAGGATCCAGCAGGAATGTTTATCATCAGAAGCAATTTTGAAATAACTTTTCATGATTTTTTAGGGTGAAATTAAAGTAGTTGACATATCAGGTGGATGTGGCAGTCTCTTCGAAGTTCATATTAAATCTTCAGATTTTAAAGGCCTTTCATTAGTGAAACAGCATCAAATGGTAAATAGCACTATTGCTTACATGTTTTCCTTTTAAAAACTGAAATTGAACAAGATTATAATATAAAAACATTTTTCCAGTTAAATGTTTCTATAAAATTCTAGACTTTTTCAATTCTCTCTCTTATTCTGTTTATACTCAAATAAATTAAATTACAAACATATCCAAGTTGAGAATTTTAAAATCTTAAATTTCTAGATCAAGTTCAAAAATTTAAAGAGCTTTTTAAATAAGTTTTTGATGAAAGATTAAAATCAAAATTAAAGTTTTATTTTTACAACGTTTTTTATATTTAAGCTTTAAAAAATTCTTTAATATCATTCTCTAATTACAAATTTTTTTCATAGGTGAATAAAGCACTAAAAGAGGAAGTAAAACAGATGCATGGAATCAGGATATTTACACAAACTGAGTGACCATTATACTCTATAAAGACTTTTGTTAAATATCTATCCTAGAAATATTGTATGCTGTAAAATAATGACCTGAAATTTATATTATAAATTTTATAACAGCTGCAACTAAAAATCAAATAGAATAAAAATGCACAAGTTATATCATTAAAGAAATATATGAGCTTTACTGTTTTACATTCTTTAAAATTATAATTCATTTTTAAACATTTCTTAAACCTTCATGCTGCATCAAATAAATCATCTCTTTTTATCATATTGTTTTATGAGATAAAGAAATTAAAAAAATTATTAATTGTGATATTTTTATTTGATGCAGAATCATTTCATACTAGTAGTACAAGTGTGATATGGACGATTGCAAAAAATTTACAGGGAAAAAGTATGCAAAAAATAATGCTATTGTAAACTTAATGGCTAAAGCTTAATCTTTTTATGTATATGCATAGATAATCATAAATGTATATTTTCTTTAAAAATAATAATGTAAATTTCAAAACTAAGATCAATATATTCATTCATGTATGTATAAGCTTTAAATCGGTTTTTCTTTCTTCTCGTTTATTAACTATAAGTATTGTGTGTGTATATATATAATATATCTTAATTATTTAATATTGTGGAGATGGGAAAATCGTGAACGTTTGTTTGTATTTTTCAAGCCGAAACAAAAATTTTACTAAATTTTGACATATTGTTTTTCTTCTTCTGTACTTTTGCTTTATGTTTATGATCCCCCAAAAACCGTCTAAAAATGGTAACTTCTTTTGTTATAACTGGATATGAACAGTTTTATTTTATTTCTTTCATTTAGCTAAAAATGCCTTTAGGATTAAACGAAAAAAATAAAAATTCTTGTGGTAGGTAATAATCGTATGTATATTAATGGGTATTTATGTATTTTTCTTGCTTAAGATCATCTTATATAACTAGAATCGGGAGTGCTTGAACGAGTAAGAAAACATTGAAGCTTGCTGGTGAAATTCATAAAAGTAAAATTTCGAGTTTTACGAACACAATTGGAAGCTGCAATGTTCTCTCCGTCTTCGTCAAAATCATAAAATTAAAGAAATATATTGCATTTGAATTTCAGTTAGTTATTTGGATTATCCTTTCAATTTTTTTTTGTTAAACACAGTTTCTAAGCATGTAAATTTCGACCTCAACTCTTTTCTCTCAACTGTTACATATAATAGTTTAATTTTAAAGTTCATTTTTATTGTTTTGTGACACATCTAAACATCAAAAATCGGATTTAAGAAACGCTTTTACAACTTGTAATGGTTTTTTCTTAACTCTTTAATCCTAATTTTTTTTTAAATGTGACAAAAAGAAAACTTTCTAAGCCTTAACTATCTATTAAAAATTAATTTTTCTCATATTATCTTTTCTTCACTTTAAATTTGTATCATGTTTCTTGCTTTCAATGGCATGATTGATTGATAAAGGAAAAAAAAACTCATATCTCTTTTAAAGAATATCATTACGTTGATTTTTTGTATGTTTCGTCATAAAAAGTAGTTCAACAGATTAATGAGCATTATCAACAGATTTGTAGTGCACTGAATGAAAGCTTCTTTTTTGTTGTTCAACAATTTTCCTTTTGCAAACATAAAAACAGTGAGGAAATTTTTTTTCAAAAGAATAGTTTTTAAAATTTAAAAATAATGACGAACTAGACAAACTCGATCAATTTTTATTCTCATATATATATATATTCATTTTGAGGATTTTTAATCCTTTTGTGTTAAAATTTAAAAAATTTTGTCCTTAATATCTAGAAAAATTTTGAGTTTTCATAAATTATTATTGCAATGCGTTTTAAGAATGTGTAAATATGGGAGGTGAAAATTTATGTAGAATAAAATAAAATTATTGCATGAATATGAATGAAGCTGACATATAGAACTTTTTTAAAATATTTTTTGAAAGTAATAAAGTGAAGGAGAGATTATGCAGAAAACTCAAAAAAGTTAATAAAGGGACAAAAATACTCCTACGAACATTTATTAACTTTTACAACATCTATTATCTTATCATCATTAATTCTTAATGTTTTTTTTCATCTTCACCTCGTCTCTTAACAATTACATACATTGCAATCGAAAAAAAATTTTTTCATTTTTTTTGTTCTTTTCGGAGTGATTTCAACCAGAAAAGTTTATTTTTTCATGCATGTAACTTTATGGAGATCTTTAAAAAATCTTTGTGTAATAATTTTTTGTATTTGTTAGCATGTTTTTGTGATGTCTATATATTCTTAACATTTAATATAATATATTTTTCGTTTTTCTTTTTTATTTTTATTTTTTTTTTCATTTCTCTCTTATTTCATTTGTACAAATAGGCAAAAACTTATAGTCTTTTTATTTCGATTTTCCTCATGTGTGTTTTTCTTTCTTATTGCGACAACCACCTATTGTTTAAATTTTCGCAATTTAATATTGTTTCCAATGAAGTCCTGAATAATATATAATAATATGAAGATCATTTTTTTAAAAGATTTATGGTGTTGAAGAAATCAAACAAATATCGGGGGAAAAGTGTCATGGGATTAATTTTAAAGAAGATGTTTATCTTTATTATGGTAACTTGTATTTGTTATTTTTGTTGTAATCGGAAGTGGATTGAGAAGAATATTATTAAATCGGTACAAATCTTTTTACTTGGCAGATTTTCATATTTCTTATATGGAGATCATTATTTTGATTTATTCTTTAAATTTAATATTTTTTGGCGATGATGTGTGAAAATTTTGATTTTCGGCTATTCTCACACATTCGCTTTTGCTTAAAATTTATTGTAACACATCTCATTTACGATGTTTTGATTTTTTTTAATTGTTTTCTTTTCATAATTGCCATTTTTTCATTGTCAAAGTGATAATATTGTCACACACATATTAATTTTATAGATTTAAAACGATCGCAGTCTCGAATCATTTTAGTCTTAATCGCTTTAAGTCTCATGATTAGTTTTGTTTGTGTATTAATTTAGAATAAAAATGATCGAGACACAGTCAGTTGTGTGCTTGCGTTGAGACAATATGATCAAGTTGTCGCATGAAAGAAAAGAAGTACTAGGTGGTACTTAGTAATATTTGAAATTTCTTCTGGCTTCTTCATATTTGATATCGTTTTGGATTGAGTAGAGCGTTTTATTTGTATGTTCTTAATTTTTTTAATGACGATTCCGTTAACAGCTAAAAATCGGGATGTAGAAATTGTTTTTTGATTGAACAGCTCCATTTCTGGAATCATCACAATTTTTCATCATTTTTTTTTATATTTATTTTTGCTTCATTTTCATTGTTAATACTAGGATACTTCTTGAATTTTCTTTTATATCATTTCAATAATTAAAAATTCATCGAATTTAAATTCTTAATAAGTCAAATATTTATGCACCAATTGATTTTCAGTTGAATTCACAATGTAGCTGTATAATTTTCCGAATAATTTATTAAAACCTACGAATTTTTTTTTGTTGTCTTAATATTCAATAATCCTTGATTATTTAAACTTTAAGTCTTGGCAGTGAGAAATTTTCATCATTTTAAAATTTTGTGATGTTTTTCTTCGGCTTTTTTTTATAAATGGCGTTTAAGTTTCAACAATTAAACATTTTATGTCTCTCAAATTAAACATATATAAAACTATACAAAAAAGCTCTGAAAAGGATTAGAAATTGTTGCAGTGCCGATTCTTTGGTAATGAGAAAGCACTTGAGAATAAATTTGCACAAAAAAAATTATGATACATTAGAACAAAAATAATTATATCTTTTTCATCAAAAAATGGATTTCATCAGACTTTTTAGTTATAAAAAATTTATTTTAATTTACTTTCATCGAGAACTAGGTAGATTTCTTTCTTTTCTGCTTTATTTCGCTCATTTCTTTGCCAAACTTTTTTCTTCTTTCTTTTATGCCATTTCACTGCCAACTATCTGATTTAAAACTCAATGCTCAAATTCCAACTGCTTTTTTATTTGTTTTATACTCATTCCTATCCATCAACGTATCTTCGAACTCTCTTATCTCTTGTATTTCACATCAAGAGAAGCCTTCTTTTTCATCTTTGCTCTTTTCCGCTCAATTCTTGTCATAAATCGGTCATATTAGTTATTTTACATCACAAAAGATTTCTATTTGCAATCTTAAGCTTGTAAATAATTTTTCTGTCGCATTATGAAATGCGCAATTTAACTGCATACACAATAGCTCTTCTCTCATTCTCTTATATTCTCGTATGATTAAACATTAGAACTAGATTATTACAATTGCTGCTCATGTATATTTTTCATTTATTTAATCTTCATCTTTGCTCTTCTTATGCATAGATAAATAATGAAAAATTGTAGCATTAATTGGGTTTCTAGATCATCATCATCTTCACAACTATTATGCTGTTTGTGAAAGAGATAATGATAGAAAGAGAGAGAGAAAGAGACTTATAATCTGCTTCTTACACATTTCAATTTATATGTGTGTACAAAGGATTAATTTTTCATTCTTTCTTTCTTCTCGCGTGACCATTTTTCATTGTATCTCCACTCTTGAGAGCCAGTTAAATTTCTGTTTTCTCTGAATTAATCGAATATTTCCAATAATTTTATAATTTTACAGGTTGATTTTTATATTCGCTTAATTCTATGCCCATACTAATCTGTTCAATTCTAATAATTTTTTTTCTTCTTATCTCATACATTCTTCACAATTTTACCATAATTGACGTTACCTACGAACGTTTAACTTTTTTTTGAATTTCATAAACAGAAAGTTCTCCAAAATCATGTAAGTAATTTATAAATTTTTCTTTGTTATTCATATTTTTCTCTCATTAGAATAGGAAGAAATTTAAAATTTTTATTTTTCAATAAAAAGAGGAAAACAATCATCGCAGTCACTCAATCACATAATCTGCCTTAATTCAATAAAACAATCGAAACAGTATGAGAAAAAAGGTACATATATAAAAAATAATAATATATTGTAATATTTTGTCTGTAATAACTAATAATTTCCCGAGCAACAACTTTACAGAAGCTAACATCTATATTTACATTCTTCAAATCTTTCTTTCATCTTTTAATTTTCCTATTTGCGAACAATTCAATACATTGTGTCGCACGAGAAAAAAATAAATTAGTTGGGATAAAATTTACATTTTCTTTCTTATAATGGGGATCAATAAAAAATATATTTGTAAATATAATTTCATCATAATTTTCTTTTCTTATTGATTAAAAAATATTAGAAGAAATTGCAAAGAAAAACTCAAGAATGACACAAAAAGTAGATTTTAATTAATAAATCTTGGTATAATAGATATAAATAAAAATTCTTAATTTTCTAAAAAATTTTCTCAATAGATTTCTGTTTTACATCCTGATCGGACTTATCACTTAAGCTTTTTTTGTTTCATATTTTCCTTTCATAGCATTCTTTCTTACATCCATCATACATACAATTTTTTATGTATAAGGATTGGAGATGGTGTACAATTTTTACTCATTCATTGTGTAGGTGTATAAGAAGAATTTTAATTGCAAAAAGTTTTAAAATTACTAGAAGAATTACTATTAACGTTATAATTATTATTATTATTTATTTTAGTGGGCAGCATTTGTTGCTTGTTATTCAGTAATTTTCAGTCACCAAAGCGACTACATGCTTTTTTCCACTTGCATTGTGTACACCATGAATCACGATTATCCATACCGTACACCTTTCGGCATTTCTTGTTCTCACCACGCGTTCGTCTTTGCAATGGCGTTGCAATTTGTGCACGCATTTTGGCCAGTCCATTGTGATTTACGCTTTTGATTGTGGCTTGTATCACGGGCGTATGTTGTTGTGGCGGTGGTGGTAATTGTGGTGGCGAACTATGTGATAATTTTGTGATCGACGACGATGATGAAGATGATGACGACATTGAATGATATTGCTGAACCAAAATTGGATAGTTTGACGATGGGTATGAGCTGGATGGCAATGGATAAGGTGCATACGAAGTTGATGGTCTTGGCGATAACTTAACATGCTTCTGTGGTGATGCCTAAGTAGAATATTATTATTAGTAAATGCAGTCAGTTGTAAGGTTAAGCAAAACACTTACCGGACTTGACTGTGACCATGCATAATTGTGTATAATTGTATTGTTCACAACTACATTATTTGTTGAGGAAGACATCAAAAGTCCTTGACGAATATTGCCAACAATTTTTCGTTGATATTCTGGATCCTCATGTGGTGGTCGAGCCATATCACTATGTGAGAGTGTTGGTGGCAATGGTGGTGTTGCATTTGTTGCATCCATTTCGATTGCTTCATCATCATCATCTTCCATATCAGTGAAATAGAAATCTTCATCGTCGTTATTTTTTGGTCTGCAAATAGAAATGAGGAAATTGCAGTTAGTTTCATGAATGATTGATTTGTAATTTGTCTATTTCATGTATGTCAACTTCAACTGTAAATGTAAATCGAGTTCAATTTTTTTTTTATTTTCTATATTAAACAACAGAGACCTGCACACCCTCAAAAATGTATTGAATTGGAACGGATTTCATGAAAATAATGAAAATTATTTAAATTTTAGTAGAAGCATAAGAAAAAAAAGAGAGCAAATAAAATTTTTTGTGTGTGGTTTCATATATTCATGTTTGGTTTGATAATTAAATTTATTTTATTTTTCTGAATTCTGGAAGAATTTTATGTTTTGATATTTTAATAATATTAACGAAAAACCTTGAAGCGCTTAGTGAGTGACTTGAAATAAATGATCCATTCCACAAACACACACACACACATAATTTTCTCGATTGCTTAAGCAATAAAAAATTACAGAATTTTTTTGTTTGATTGAATTTAATTTCCTTATTCATCCACATATGTCATCATAGCGAAAAATAATAGTAAGTTATTGCAATTATCATTATTATAGAAGTATGACAAAGAAAAATGCATCGCTTTTATTTTATCTTTTTTCTACTACTCATGATTCATTCCCGGAATCGTTTTTCACATTTCATTATTCTCTTTGGAGTGTAATTAAAGTTCATCGCGATGATCGAAAAGGCTAATGTACTAAATAAGCGATGTATGTAATTTATACAATAATTTTTCTCTTCATGGTTGGTTTATTGATGTCATTAAAAGAAATAATTGAAGGTGAATTTATTTCTCTCTATGATGAAAAGTTGTCTCAAAACTTACCCAAGATGTACGTTACGAACGTGTGATTTCACTTGTTGATCAGTTGCGAAAGTCAAACCGCAATTTTTCCATGTGCATTTAAATATGCGATTCTGTAAGTGAATTAAAAATAAAAAGTTGTAATTAATGAAAAGTTTTATAAGACATGTGTGTGTTGAAAATTTTACGATGTGTCATAAAAATAACATGCAAGCTGTTTTCACATAATCAAATAATGTTGGCATGAAAAGACGTAAACGACAAGGAAGAAAAAGTTGACAAGATTGAGCAATTTTTTTAATACTTCATCCGCCAAAAATGCTTTCATTTCCATTGTGTGAAATAAATATAAATTTAAAAAAAAAGTTTCTTTTATTTGTAACTTAATTTTCCCTTTCCTCTGATGTACTGAATACAATTAGGCCAATTAAAAATTGTTTAATTAAAGCCCACAATAAACTCACTCTCTAAATAAATAGCTTGTTGCTGCTGCGTTATACATAAAATGTAATTTTATTCATTTCCATAAATAACAAAAGGCACTCAGCGAGCGAGAATAATAGTGCACATCAGTATATATGGGATGACCCAATTTTCGCCTTCATTCTCTCTTCATTTTATTATAAAACATGACCTTCAGTTGCTCTATGTACATAGACAAGTACATATTCTAGCTTATGCTGTTTGCTGTCAATTGCACTATTTCGTAATTTCTTCTAATTTAATTATTATGTAATTGAGCATATAAATATACACGATAAGAGATATTTGAACTCTAATTATGCATGGAGAATGATAAGAGTTATGTGTTTCTTAAACAAAACATATGTTGAAGTATGTTTATTCTTTCTTTTACAAATATTATGTTTAACGATGATATATTTTTAGCTCTTTGACAATGTTATGCGTAACATAATATAAAATGTACACGAGTGTAATATTTTTGGTCAAAAAAGACTGATTAAGCTTTTTTTGAATTCTCAATGCTTAGCAACTTGACAGCTTTTTTGTTAGCATTTAATTGCAGAACAAATTCATGTGCTATTGTTGCTATTACAAAACTATTATTCCGCTTGTTGAATGCATTTAAGCGAAAAATCAACAAAACGAAAGGGAAAATTTCACAGAATTGGTCAGCGAAAGCTTCATTTAAAGTGCATGAGATGGCGAAATAAACAAGTTTTTTTTTCTTTCTTTTATAATATCAAGGCAGTAGTAAATCAACAGTTATGTTAGTAAATCTAGCACATATTTTTTTCTTTTTTGTTGTGTACAATTCTCATCATCATTCTCGAAGCTACTTTTTTATGGCTATGAAAAATTTATTTAAAATTAGATATGAAAACACAATTCTCTGACAAGGCCATTCTGTTTTAGAATTTGATTTTTTTCTGGTTGTACAAATACTCAGTTTTTTGTTATTATTATGCTCTCTTTAAAAAGCAGCTTAAAGCTTTCTCTGATTGTGTGTGTATGCGTGCGGTTTTTATATTACAACAAAAATTCTACGCAGTTTTCTGACAAAAACAATGAAAATGTTTCGCATAAAGAGGGAGATGAATTTTGACTCATACAAACAAATACACACGCAAATGCGGAAGTTAAATTATCTGTTTTGCTTTTTGAATCACTCCAACTTTGGTGAGTGTGTGTGTGCGCATATGTTGATACTTCCAACAAGGGAAATATTCTCTGTTTTTCTTCTTCTTTCAGTTAGATAGGGAACAGTGCTTTTATTATTGATCCCATTCCCGGCATAAAGATTTTTCCTTACTAATACAGTGGCACGTGTAAGGATTTCTTTTTACATAAGCAACATTGTATGTGTGCATGCTTTATTATTGTTTTCCCTCTTTCATTTTGCATTTTCCAACATTTTTTTTACACTCATCTGACCCAATTTTGATGAAAAATTTTCGCTTATATTTAAAACGATAACAATTTCTCAAAAATGTCTATGTTTATTGCTGTTATGGTGACAACTACAGCTGTCTCTATTCAATTAAATTTTGTTATTTGATGATAAATTATTTTGTTTTCTTTTTGAATATTGAAAATTTGATTTCAACCGTTCTATAAAGTCAATCTCTTGACTATATGTCACCTTCTTCAACTGAATAATTTTATCGATTTATTTCAAAACTCTATAAATAGTAAAAAGTCATTTTTTGTCATTCATGCATTGATATGCTAGTTAAAACAGAGCGATGAAAGACCTTCAAGCTCACATTTTTGTTAGATTAAATTTGCGAATCAATTTTGTCGCTTTGACATTCATCTTTTATTAGTCTTGTGTGCTTTGAATACTCTTTTTTTGGTCTTCATAAAAATAAATAATGTGATTGTGTCAACTCTATTGTTTTCTACGGTAGAAAATCCTTGGTTTAAATTAGTTAACACTGCGTGTATGAATTGAGAAATTCATACATAATTAAGCTTTCGCTCGCTCAAACTATTTTTCATTATGGAGGGAATAATGGCTATTGCTTTTTCCCTTGAACCTCTCCTTCTTGCCAAATGCTTTTAATGATATTTTTTCCGTGATATATCAAATTCATTTTCTTTTTGTCTTTTTAATGAATCCCTTCATTGTGCCATATTTTATCGATATCTCTGCTGACAAACACATAATACATCATTTATGTTTATATATAAAAACGAAGTTAACAAGGAAAAATATTACAACCACCAATGTAATACCATGACCTAATTTACTCACACACAAATTTTCTGGAACCATAAAATCGTATGTTTGAATGTTTTCCCTCTGTACTGCGTGTGCTTTTTTGATATAGGAAGAATTTCATGAAATTTCAGTGAAGGCAAAATGGAGTTTTTATTGCGTACTCTCTTCCTCTTTTTACGCACAATCCTGAACTTTTATAGTCGATGACTTTCATTTGACATTCTTCCCGGTTTCTGTTTCCCGAAATAACAGTCACGAGCTGGGTAGAAAAGTTTTAGGAAAAGTGGATGGAGGGAAAAAATATGGCGGATTGATTGTTGCTACTGGTAAATGCCGATGAAAAATAAAATTTAGTTTTTCTTTTTTATATTTTCATGCAATTTCAGTGACCTGAATTTTCCCTCTAGTTAAAATTATTTATTATTTTTTTTGAGTTGCAATGTAGGTTGCAAAAAAAAATAGAGTGAAGAAATTTGTGTGTGAATAAATGTTTGATCTTATGCCAGGATTGTTAAGGATAGGATGCACAACAATGTATATAGATGCCGCTTATTTATTGGGTTAGTAGAGCAGTAGGGCAAAATAGGATGGTACCGGTAAAGTGCTTGAGATTTTTCATAGTGCATACTATGCGCTTATATTCGAAATTTAGCTGCAACGAGAATACAAAAAAACGCTTGACCCAGTTTCAAACTTCGCCACGCGAATAAAATATAATGAAGAAGCTCCACATGCTCGTACTCGAAACTAAGCTCAGCTCTCATCCCACACTTTGCCAATTGCATAAAATGTATGTAGCGAGTACAATCTAGGTTACAATTTTATGTAATGGCAATACTGAGCATGTTCCCATAAACTACCGGCCGGTATTGTGCTCTCAATTTCTACTTTTCAAATGGCGCATCTAATGGCTTTATATTACATCTCCTGGCACTATCAAGGACTTATAACGACGTTACTGTAATGACGGTGATGAATAAATAAGAAAAAAGTGAGCTGCTGATTCAGAAAGTAGAACGAGTTCAAGGATTATAATCGATGTCTCTCTTTTTCTTTCCTTCAATTTCCACTCAAGTGAATTTTTTCAATGCAAAATTTTTTTTAATGTAATTAGTAGAAAAGTATGTGCATACTCTACTTTATTTAATTGGGCGTGTTTATAAAAGAGAGATTCATGAAACTGATAAAAAGAATTAAAGCTAATATAAAAGAGATAAAATGTTTTTTTTTTTCGATTATTAAAAGGTTTAGCATAAATAAATTTTTATCATTGATAATTAAGTAGAAATCATTTCTCAGTTTTTGCTAAAAATTTAAAAATCAGCAAATTTTAAATGTAGCACACAAAATAATACAAAATTATATTAGTAATAATTTTGATGAAATGAAACTTCAAATTTTCACAATTTTGCCTCGAAAGCTTACGAATAAAATTGTAATGAAATAAACATTAATGCTTAACTGACCATTCTGAATATTCAAATTGAATAAAGAACATGAAGTTGAACGAAATTAATTGTGGAAAAAGAAGAGCATTGAATATTTTTTTTCAGCTTTATTTATACACATAGCGTATGAGTTTTTGTTTTATGTTCTGTATTCGTTTGAGCTTAACCTTCTTATGAAGTAAATATGCGAGTGCGGCTCGTGTAGGAAAAATTATGAGCAATTTTACAAAAAAAATTGTTTTGGTCAATTCTTAACTTGTGAATTTTTTATTCAACATTTTTATTCTCTTTCAATTAGAATCTACATGCAGAAAAGAAAACATTAATTTTTAATAAATTTACTTATTGCGTCGTATTTTTTTTGGGATATGCACAAAAACATTATCATTTTTATCAAAAGCATTATAAGAAAAATATATTAGGGAGAATAATATGAAAGGGATAGGAAAATATATTTTATCCATCAGTTGAGGCGAAAAATAGGGAAAAAATTTATTCCCAAATGAACAATGTTCTCATTTTTTGGGAGCAAGCAATCCAACATTACATTGTAAAGTGGCTTAAACACTTCCATAGAACTAACTAACTTAACTGTATAATACTATGTTCACTCATGTGTCATTTCAATGTTTTTATTTATTCTCGTTACTGACACTTACACATCTTTTTATTCTTACTGTGAAAGTCAATGTTGCGCAACGTACCATCTGATGTGACTTTTTAGTGTGTGAATGTTTTTAAACCGCATTTCGCCGGCTCTCAATTGTTTTCTTCTTTGAAATCGAAATGTTCTAATGTTTTATTGTTTCATTCTTATGTTTACTTTTTGAAACTGGCGCGCAAATACTGATTTTTTCTCTTTTCTCTTTCTCTCTTCACTGCTTTCCATATGATCAGATCAATACAATGTTGATGATGATTTTCTATATACACGAAAAAGGACGAAGTTTATAGCGAGCGAGCAACTCCGGCATCATCTATCATGTGTTTTTTGTTGACGTTCTTTTGATTTTGTTCTAAATTTATAATTACTTTTTTAAATTGAAATTTAATTAGAATTTATTAAAAAGTGCCACAGCGTGTGGTAGAGTTAAATAAAATCTCATTACTACGAGTTTCTCACACTTACGCATATACATGCAATTTTCATTTTTTTTCAACTGCGTAATTTTTTTTTCTTCTGTTCAATTGATTCACACACAAGAAATTTCTATGCGTAGGCGAGATGAGGAGAAGATGCGAGAAATTTTGCGCCTAAACAAGGACGCACACACAACAAAATATAAAAATACGAACTGGAATCTGTGCCGCAATTTATGACGTAGTTTTAGAAAAAGGGTTTTTTTTGCGTAGTTGCAGTTACTGTTGTTGTACATGCACTTTACAAAATGGAAGGAAAATGAGAATCACATACTACATTGAGTGTTTGAAAATTGTTATTTTTAGAAGAAACGGCACGGCGACAATGTAGGCGAATTAAAAATGCACCTCGCGTAGATTGGGTCGTGCCTTTCATAAACTTCTTCTGCCGCCATCTCATTATGTCGGGAGTGGGAATTTGGTCATAGTGTGGCATTCTAATTAAATTTCACACCCTTCTTTAGCTGTACATATAGCGTATAAACCTGCTCAACTACCGTTTCATACAATTAAAAATTACATGTCAGAATATTAAGTTTTTTTAAAATTGACAACTGTATGTGTGTATGAAGGTAAGTATAATGAACTTCTAAGTTCGACTCAGGCTATTCTATTTTAATTGTCATGTATGGTATTTCCTTTTGGAATAAATTAAACCTTTTCAAGAGAGAGAGAGAGAGAGAGTGTAATTAGTAACATTTTAGGGTCCAATGTGCAGGCTATTTTATGTACATAATTTTTCATTCATTGATAATAGGGCTTAGATTCAGAACTTTAAATTACACGCGCAATGGCGATGATATTCAATTCATAAAAACTTATGACGTCATAAATAAAGTTTTTAGCGCATTTTTGTTTACAACAATGCAGCTTATATCTTCACTTTGGCTGGCTGGCTGGCTGTTCGGCTGTTCGGTGAGGCGCGAGATCTCGAAAACTACAATAGCTAGAGACTTGCGGTTTTTTGCTTTCGATTTGTACTAAAAAGTTATTGCGGCGACGCTTAGTTAAAAAGCTTTCACTTATTGCATTATTCGAGAAATTGCGAATTAAAATTTCATTATAGAGTTTAGTTCTAAAATTCGCCACTGAGGGCGCTGCGATCAGAAATTTTTTTTTTCCCGCTTGA